>CABHPH010147223.1:0-35257 GCA_902168325.1 Peromyscus nudipes | reverse complement strand
GCTCTGGCTAGAACTTCAAGTACTATATTGAATAAGTATGGGGAGAGTGGACAGCCTTGCCTTGTTCCTGATTTTAGTGGAATCACTTTGAGTTTCTCTCCATTTACTTTGATGTTGGCTGTTGACTTGCTGTAAATTGCCTTTATTATGTTTAGGTATGTTCCCTGATCTCTCCAAGACCTTTATCATGAAGGGGTGTTGGATTTTTGTCAAAGCCTTTTCAGCATCTAGTGAGATGATCATATGGATTTTTTTTCTTTCAGTTTGTTTATATGGTGTATTACATTGACAGACTTTCATATGTTGAACCACCCTTGCATCCCTGGGATGAACCCTACTTGATCATGGTGGATAATTGTTTTGATGTGTTCTTGGAGTCTGTTTGCCAGTATTTTATTGAGTATTTCTGCATCAATGTTCATGAGGGAGGTTCTCTTTCTTTTTTGCATCTTTTTTTTGGCTTGGGAATCAGGGTAATTGTAGCGTCATAGAAGGAGTTTGGTAATGTTCTTTCTGTTTCTATTGTGTGGAACAATTTAAAGAGTATTGGTATTAAATCTTCTTTGAAGATCTGGTAGAATTCTGCACTGAAACCATCTGGTCCTGGGCTTTTTTTGGTTGGGAGACTTTTAATGACTGATTCTATTTCCTTAGGGGTTATTGGACTATTTAAATAGTTCATCTGGTCTTGATTTAACTTAGGTATGTGGTACCTATCCAGAAAATTATCCATTTCTTTTAGATTTTCCAGTTTTGTGGAGTAGAAGTTTTTGAAGTATGACCTGATGATTCTCTGGATTTCCTCAGTGTTAGTTGTTATGTCCCCCTTTTCATTTCTGATTTTGCTAAGTTGGATGCTCTCTCTGTGTTTTTTGGTTAGTTTGGATAAGGGCTTGTCTATCTTGTTGATTTTCTCAAAGAACCAACTCTTAGTTTCATTAATTCTTTGTAGTTTCTCTTTGTTTCTATTTTATTGATTTCAGCTCTCAATTTGATTATTTCCTGGTGTCTATTCCTCCCGGGTGACTTTGCTTCTTCTTGTTCTAGAGCTTTCAGGTGTTCTGTTAAGTCACTAGTGTGAGATTTCTCCAGCTTCTTTATGTGGGCATTTAGTGCTATGAATTTCCCTCTTAGCACTGCTTTCATAGTGTCCAATAAGTTTGGGTATGTGGTATATTCATTTTCATTGATCTCTAGGAAGTCTTTAATTTCTTTCTTTAAATAAGGAGATTTTTTTTAAATGTGAAAATTAGACTAATACAAATGTTTTTTTTTTCAGTTTAAAACCTTTCATTCCATTTTAACTTATTTTGTGTCCCTGTATCTGTTTGTTCATGTGTCTTTATGTCCGTGTGTGTGTGTGTGTGTGTGTGTGTGTGTGTGTGTGTGTATACTCATGTGTGATTCTGCTTGTGCCATAGCATATGTGTAGGATTCAGAAGACAGTGTCTGCAGTAAAATCTCTCCTTCCAGGGTGTAGGTAGCTCATTGGGATTGGCAGCTAGTGCTTTTACCCACTAACGTCATTTTGCTGGTCCATCAGTTCTTTCTTGCGAGAAAAGAATCACCATCAATATGGAGGGAGCCCCCAACCCCTCGCAAAAAAGAAAAATAAATAAATAAAAGACAGGAAAGCAGAACTAGATACCACAATGATGTTATTGGGTACTTTCAGCAAAAATGTGTTCAAATCATCATGAGAATTGTTTAAAAAAACATCATAATTTTTTGCTGTTTTATAGATTTGAATGTTTTATCATATTTCCTATATTTGTTTGTAGACATTATAATCAGTTAGGGTCGATTGGAAAGTTACATGGTTAAAAGACTTCAAAAGCCTAGAGATCCTATTAAGTTTATTAGAAATTTTGTTACTAATTATTTCAGATGGGGGTATGGCATTCATCATTTCTCCTTGAGATAAACATGTGGTTCCTATAGGCTCTCCAAGGTAGATGCTGTATTGCTCTGTGTTAAAGAATAATAACCAGGAGTGTACGTAATACAATGCCCCTATTGCTAGGCTGTTGGCCAATCATCCAGCATTCACTGGCAAGCTCCCTTCTATTGTGCTGTATAACTTGCTGTCTGCATTAGGACAACAGTCTGGTTCACAGTTGACCAGACTAAGGTGGGTGGTGTTTTACTAACAGAGCTGGTCTGGCCTAGCCAGCTACTCCAGCAATAAAACATACTATGAGAATCAGTCTGTTCTCTCCTAGGGAGGGATATGTTCCAGCTATACAGTTGATTGTTCTTGTGTAAACAGTCCAAGTATTAGGGGAACTGATGTGGCACCGTGTGAAATCAACTTTCGTCTGTTTCCCCTGGACACTCCCAGTTAGAATCCTGACTGTTGGATTGTAGAGGGTCTAGGAGAAAGGGAAATCGAGATAGTAAAATATCTCTATGGCCAGCGGAGGTGCTTAAGTATCTAACTACTTCTGCACCAAACCCCTATTTTTGAAGAGTCTTCTGTGTCAACATAGCTTGACCATTGTGATCCTTGCCTAGACCCCGGGAACTCCTCATGATATATCAACCCAAGGGGTAATTCCTAGGAACAGGGGATTCAGGGCCTTTCCCTAGTACTGTTGTATCTGTTCTGATTGGCCAGTGCTGTGTGCTGAGAGTTCTGACTATAGAGTATTCTCCAGACAGACAGACAGACAGTGAAACTTCATGTAATGAAGACCAAAAATAAAAAAAAAAATCTCAGTGAATGAAAACAATCAAACAGAGGACCCCACCCCCACTGTGAAGTCAAGTGACCTTGGAGTGAAGTCAGGTCCCCACGCATCCGGAAGGAGAGTCTCGTTACTGCCTGCGAAGCCGTTTGTCCTTATTATTCCCTCCTCCACTTTTGGAAGTGGTTCTGTTTACAATTCTTTGTAGGGCTCGAAGCAGTTGCTCTACAGTTCCATGGTGGAGCATTTCTGCTAATGAGCATATGCCGGAAATGTGTGGGTAGAATGATAACAACCCACCCACTTTTGAGCTTATTTTAGAGGATGCAAACATGAGAAAAATGAAAATTAATTAATGAACAAACTAAGAAAAGTGCCAAGTATCCTAAATTAGGGACTTCTATTTATTTTTCCCCTTTTACCTAGAATCTTTTATAAGCTTAAATTGTGTCTTTATTAATTTAAAGTAGCTTCCCGTTGGTTTGGAAATAAAATCCCCACCTGCTGTTAATGACCTACATTGTTCTCCACTACATAGCCAGGGATCAGATCATGGAACAGGCTGGTGTTGTCTCAAGTCTGACCTCAGGCTGCTCTTGGCTTCTCATTCTGCAGAGCTTGTCCTGAGGTGCTCAGCAGGTCCTTGCTTCATGAGCTTTTCTATACACTGGCCCCATGGTTGCAAACTGTACCCCCCTCCTCCGTTCCAGTTCTTATTCCACCGTTCATTTCTCTAGAGACGTTCTTGATGGTCCTACATGTGTGGTTCTTACAGGCACTGTTTTATCCTTGGCACTGTGGGTCTAGTCACTATTTGAAATTGTGGAATTTTTGATTGTCTTACTCATTCAGAGTGCGTGTTATCGAAGGTGAGGACTTCTGCTGGCTGTCAGCTTTAGAACTCGGCAGGTAGAAGTAGTACAGTGCACAAGAGACATGGTAGAGCCATAGATCTCAGCAACTGAAGAGTTCAGGCCTGACCTATGGAAGCAACAGCCCACACTGTGGTTCTTGTAAGTGTTAGAAACAAAATGTGTAAAAATAGCTTAGAATGGAGCTTGCTGTATAAGAAATACTATGCACGTGTTTACTATTTGCATTTTTAATTTTGGATATTACAATACAAGACACCAGGCTTCGCTGTTTTGATGATTTACCAATCTTTATTATGTAGAGCAATATCCTGGTTGTTGTTGGCACCCAGAAATAGATATTGAGTTAGTCTGCTTTGCTCATTTATGATAATATTCTTTCTTCTTAAGCCTGACCAGGCTTTAGAAATCTGTCTCAAACTAGGATTGAATGATGGTAACACCGAAGAAGTAGGCAAGCAAGGAAGTCACATGACTAGCCTAAGATCAAGACTGTATTCTTTGTAGGACAAGTGGATAGAGGTCCTTTGTGCATTGGGAAACTTACCTGCCACTACTTCCCACTGGTTACTTAGAGGAGCCAGGATGATGGAAATGAGGAGAGCTATTTCTGATTCCTTTTGGTACCCTGAGACTTAGTTTTATCTCTAGACCTGAGGTGTGTTCAGATCACAGATAAGAAGACTCCAAGAAATTATTAAATCTCACTGCTTTAATTAAACGCTCCTCAGCTGACTAATAGCAACAGAAGAGGTGCGAACTTGAATTCACTCTGCACTTCTTAGGTGTTAACGTTGCCTGAATATGAAAATTAAGCACTAGTGGTTTTTCTCACTTAAAAAAATAGAATAGAACAAAGTAAAGGACATATAGATGGGGAATTTCAGAGACACCACCAAGGCTATTAAAAAATACTCAAAGAGAGAGCTGTAATTATGTGAAAAATCTTAATTTATAATTCAGAAGGTTTTTCATTTACAATGTTGAAGTCTCAGTCACATTGATTTTTCTTTCTAACCCAGATATCATTTAAATTGGTTGTCATAGCTTAGTATTAATGAGATCATAGTCAGGGGGTTGGTTCCTTTTCCTGCTGGCTGAGTGAGGTAGCACATTACAGAGAACCTCCTCTTGACCTTACCTCTGCATGCCTCATAGTCCCATACTTCTGTTCTGTTTACAAGGCAGAGCACTCACTCAACAAATATTTAATATTGAACCTAATGTATGGAATGTAAGAAACATCATTAAACTAGATCACTCCATGGATTATAACCCACAAGGACACTTAAAATGTGAGAAAATGTGTTTGTCTCAGAATTGAGAACATATACTTGGTAATATATCCCCTTACATGAAAAGAAAACAATCAAGAAGGCTAAAATCTGTACTTTTCATAGAGATGCCTTCATAAATCTGTACTGAGACATAATTGACAAATAAATATTGAACATGGTTAAGTACACAGTGTAAAGTTTTAATATACATATGCTGCAAAATGTCCCAATCTAACTAACTAACGTACCTTGTATGCTTAATTTTTTATGTGATGAGACAACTTAAGTTCTATTCCTGGCAAATTTCAAATGCAGTGCAATGTTATTAACCAGAGTCATCAGGTTGTGCACGAAGTTTCTGGAGTTTATGCACCGCACATATCTAAATCTTTATACCCCTTGGCCAACATGTCTTCACCTTTGCTACCCCTGTCACCTGGATATCACCATTGTACTTCCTGTTTCTATGGCTACAACATTTTTTCCCCCCACATACAAGGGAGAGCAGACAGTGTTTGTTTGGCTTGCTTAACATAGTTCAACGTTCAGGCTCATTCATGATGGTGTAAGTGATAGTCTTTCCTTCTTTTGGAAGGCATCTGGGCTCATCACCATACCACTAATGCACCATGAAGTTCCCTCTTTGAAAAGGCCAAATTACATTCCAGTGTGTGTGTGTACATGCAACAGCATGCATGGGTGTGGGTATGCATGTATTTCTATCTCACATTTCTTTATATCTCTGTCAATAGACATATTTAATATATAAGCCACTGTGCATGATGCTACAATGAACAATGGGCTGAAAACTCTTGGAGATACTGGTTTCATTTCTTCGAATGTATCTCAAGAAATAAGAGTCAAAAGGATTAGAAGTTGAAGCACATCGTTGGTTACATAGAGAGTCTAGCCTGGAGTACATGAGACTCTGTCTCAAAAAGAAAAATGGAGCATTGCAGAATGATATGGTAGTTTTACTTCTCATTTTTGAGACATTTCCATACAATTTACCATAATGGTTCTACAGATACATTCTCACCAACTTTGGACAAAGTTCCTTTTGCCCTGTCCTTACCAATAACTATTGTCTTTTGTGTTTTGGATAATATTCATTTTGTCAGGTATGAATTGATTTCCCATTGTAGTTTGGATGTGTGTTTGCCTAATAACTAGTGCCACAGAGTGATACATATATATATATATATATATATATGTGTGTGTGTGTGTGTATATATTCATATATTTGTGTGTATATTCATAAATATGTATATTAAAGCTAAAACGGTATATATATGTATACACCTTTAATACACATTTTGTTAGATAAAATTCCATTATATGTATATTATAGTGTTTGCACTGAGCACTAAAACTATAAACTCATCCGTATATTTAAATTATGCTTACGTATTCTATTTGGTATACCATAAATATATCCATTTCACATTTCATATTTATTTTATTTGTACTTCTGATGTATTCATCTAATAGATATCTACTGAGTACCAAGTACTGTGTAGGCATGGTAAAATATTAATATGCCAACTGCAAGGAGTCAGGTAAGGTCCCTATTTTCATGTGCCATGAAGAGAAAATAGTCAATGAATTACAATAAATAACAGTAAGCAGTTTGTGAAAACGAAGTAGGATAATCAATTAATGTATTCCCGGGAAGAGGAGTGCGGTAGTCTATTTCAAAGCTGATTGGGGAACCTGTTAGAGATGAGAGTTGAGCTAAGACTTATTGATTGCATTAGCAAGTGACAGGAAGCAGTGGGCCAGAACCTTTTCAGGCTGAAGGAACAGAACAGGTGTTTCGAGATAGAAAGGAAACTGGCACATTTGATCAGAAACTACAACAGCAACTGAAGACGAAATGTCTGAGGTTGGAGAGTAAAGAGGATGGGATATGAAGTGACGTGAGCCCAGAAGGAGAAAGGGTAGAGAAAATAGCCTGTGAGCTATGATAAGGAGCCTTTATTTCATTGTGTGATCAATAGGAAGCATTAGGGACTAAGTGGAATCATAATGTGTTTTGCTGTACATTAGAACATTTTTGTTCTGATGGTTATGTGTCCTGAAAGAGGCTGGGATGGAGGTGGGAAGAGCAGCGAAGAGGTTTCTGTAGGACAGAATGGATGGAGCTTGGCAAGGATGAGGGCTGGGATGAGAGAGAGGGATGGCAGTTTGGGGGATACGTTTTGAAGACAGGTGACAGACCTCGATGATGGATTACTTTTGGAGTGGAGAAATAATGAATCAAATACAGGTTTGAGTTGATCAATGAAGGAAATGGTGGCATTAATTTCTCAGATTGGATAAGAATCACCACTGGCAGAAGGGATGAAAAGACTCACATTTTGAGTATGACTGCTTTGAGAAAAGCCTATGGCACATTAAAACAGAGTTCCTTGTAGAAATAAAAAAAAAAAAAACAAGATCAAGGGCACAGATGATGTAAAAATGTTGGCCTATGTCACTTTTGAAAATGTGAGAAACTAATGACACTCAGGTTAGAGCGACTTAGAATTTTTCTCTCTCTCAAGTTGATTCTAGAACAAACATGTCTTGTCTCTAAATTCTTGTCTTTAACCAGAGACATCATCCACTGTAGTTCACTTTGAAGCACCATCCTGTAATGACTAAGCAGGATGTATTAAAACACATTTTAAAGATGTATTTTTAGAAACATAACGTAGAAGTACAAAATCACAGAGCAAGTTTCTTCTTTGGAATTGGAGTTTGTGAGTACAGACCAATATCAAGATAGATATGGAATGATGAACAAGAATTAAAATGAATCCTATCCTGGAAAACATTCAGAAGAGTATGGCATGCACAAAATAAGTTATTTCTAAAACATTTTAGTTTGTGATCTAGACAGAACGTATCGTATCATTTGGAGTTCTTGTGTGTTTATCATGTTTTGTTGGCATATAACTAGCTTTAGACTTACCTAGGAATAATAACCACAAGGCTCAGTAACTTGGTCTTGTTTATAATACCAAGAGTATGAAGTATTCCAGCTTATGCAATTGGGACTTTTATTTATACAGAGCTATAAATGTACAGAAAGCTTTATAATAGATTGAATCATGCCAAAACTGAAAAGGAAGCCAAGTATAATTTGGATTCCATGGGAAGCAAACCCTGGAACTAGATTTGTGTGAAGCCTGTTTATTGGGAGTGAGCTTAGGAATGACATTTTTAATGGGAAGAGGGAACTCAGACTGTACATGTGGAGAAAATAAACTGTAGTATGGTTGCCAGTCCCCTTGGTGCCCTCCAATGGGGATGGCTCTTCTGAGACATTTTGAACTGAGGCAAGGAGCTCATGTGTGACTTTATTTTTTTAACCCCCCTAGTGACTGGTAATTTAACATGGATGTAACCTTGGGCAAACTGGCTTCTTGCAACTGAGGGCAGTCCTTGGGGAAAGGACTCTGCTATGGGCTGCCATCAGCCAACACACCCAGCAGTTCCATTTCTTTTATGTATTAAATTCAGGGCTTTGCTAAAGTGATATCTGTAGGGCAAGCTGCAGATTTGCTCACAGTCCTTGGTCTCAGAGAAGCAACTGGCATTCTTTACCTCCATCCATTCTGCACTCCCTGAAGGAAGGCCTACCTCACTTGGTCTAGGTGTTTATCTGATAGGAGACTTTCCCCTCAAATCTTTATTCTAAGGGTCTCCATGCTCATCTCAGGTACCACTGCCTTTTTTTTTATTGCCTTGGCTTTTAAAGAAAAGGGTTTCTTAAGAAAATAACTCCATTCTTTATTAGATAGCTACTTGGCTCAGAAAACCCATAGGGACTGGGCAATAGCTTAAAGTGAAGAGAGATACCTGTTGTTTGTGCTTGCTGTGTCTTCATTCGGTTCCAGGCAAGAAGAATGTCCTTTAGCAACAGAAACCAACACTGAGCTTCTGGTATGGCACTCTCCCTTGAGGAGAAGAAACATTCATTGGTACAGCTCTATTGTGTTGAACCTCTTCTATCAAATCTACTGTGCTGCCTCTGTGGAAGAGGTGTGCAGAGCTTGGCTGGTCAGAATGCAGTGCTTTATCTCTGCAGTGGATGAGGCCACGGGGAGGCTGTATTTATTTTAGTCTTGTGGCTGCCACAGTGTTAATTTAGGAGCATGTTAACTAGCTGAGCATTAGTGATCGGGGAACTGATGATGGTCTTGCTATCATAGTTTCCATTCCTACTAATGTGGCTGTGCTCATACCAGTATTGCTCCAGCATTGAGAATGGTTGATAACACAGGCTTACATAACATCTCTGCCCAAGACAGCCAGTCTACTGTGCTAATTAGTGTCTCTTTCAGAATGTACTGACAGATGATATGAAGGTCTTCAGACATCATACCTACTTCTGGGTCCACCCCACCCCTCCAATTGTTCCTTATCTTTTCTTTTTTTTTTTATTTCTAGGCTCCAGACTAATCAGCCAAGACATTTGCCACTGCCAGGTAATGTACTGCCCTGGGCATTTTCCTTTTCTATAGAGACTAGATGACTGGCCCCACTACCTGACATCTGTTGGGAGAATTTCTTTATTGGTGTTGTTTGAGCTTATTAAAAAACTGGTGGAGGTGGGGGTATAGCTAGGGCTTGCAGTTATCTGCCAAATTGGACATTGTGTAGGTAGATGCTGAGATTTGGAAGGTGGTTATGAAGGGGCAGAATGTTCTCACACCCTGTCCACCTGAAACCTGATCCCAACTCCCTTTATTCTCACACTTGGTGAAAGGCACCAGGCAGAGCATCACCAAGCATGTAGTTACTCGGAGGAAACGCTGTCATCATCTTTGACTCGTCCCTGTTGTTGACTCCGCATTAACTTTAATCATCACATCTTATACATAGGTGCTCTGCAGTTTTCTTATATTCACACACACTTCCTCCTATTGGTCGTCTAGGTTCAGACTCCAGTCACTTTTCAACTGAGTTGTAGAATCAGTTTCCTTCTTTTCAAACCGTACTACTTTCTTGGGCTTTTGTGTATTCTGAAGTATACATTAGTCGGAATGATCTTTCTAGAAGGCAATCTGATGATGTGAGGCCCCTCCTTAAAAATCCATGCATGGCAATTTACTGTTTTCCTATTAAAACCCAGTCCCTTGAACTGGAATGCAAGGCTTTTCCTGGCCCCCTCCCTACTCTCCTTCCTGACTCCTCTGGCACTAGTCATGTTGTATTAGAGTTCCTTAAAGGAATAGAACCAAAAGAATGAGTGTGTGTGTGTATGTGTGTGTGTGTGTGTGTGTGTGTGTGTGTGTGTGTGTGATGTATTAGAGTGGCTTATGGGGCTTTGGTCCAACAATGGCTGTCTCTTGACAGAAAGACCTAGAATCCAGTAGTTGTTCAGTCTACAAGGCTGGATGTCTCAGCAGTCCTAATCTGGTGCTGGAGTCCAGGAAGACTCCTGGAGAGCTGTTAATCTTCGGTCTGTGTTAGAATCTGGCTGCAGGGAAACACACTTGCCAGTGAGACACGGGCATGCATCCAAAAAGCCAAGTCTTCTATCTTCCATGGTCTTTTATGTAGGCTGCCCCTAGGAGATGCAAACCAGACTGAGGGTGTGTCCTCCCACATTGCGTAATCCAATTATGAAAATTCTCCAATGGCTTGCACAGAAATTTGGGTTTCAGTTGACTCCAGATATAGTCAAGTTGACAACCAAGATTAGCCGTCGCACCTGTTATGGTGTCTTTGGGTTTAGTCTTATCAACTTATGTTTATATTCACAGTCATTGTTTTCTGACATTTGGGGCTTTGCTCTGACCATTGCCTCTTCTCAGATCTTCTGTGAAGGCACGGTCATGCACACTCCTGTCTTATCCCTGAATCTGTGAATGTGCTTTCTTCAATAGCAAAGAGACCCCTGGTTTCTGTCTGTATTCTCCTGTTGCCTGAATGTGGTGACCTGGACAGTCTATGATTGTCCACAGAGTCACTGTAACCACAGAGGTCCTTATGGGATGGAGGACTTGAGTCAGTGAAGGTGATGCTACAGTGGATGCAGTAGTCCAAATGATGTCATTGTTAGAAGAGAACCATGGGCTAATAACGCAGCTTCTATAAGCAAATATTTGACTTTCTCTTACAGCTTTTTATAAAGAAGGCGGCTTTACCTACACCTTTATCTCTGTAAAACCATTTCAGCCTTCTCATTTGGGTTACTATAAGATTTTTGTTGTTGCTGTTGTTGGTTTTGTGTCTGTGTATTCAATGTGCAGGTGCACATGTGTGCATGTGGGGGTGTGTACATGTGCATATGGAGGACAGAGGTTGGTTGTTGGTTATCCTAAATTGTACCACTCCTTAGTTGTTGAGACAGGGTCTCTCACATATTCAGCTAGGCTGGTTGACCAATGAGCTTCAAAGATCTACCCATCTCTACCTGCCCAATGCTGCAATTGCAGACATGCTCTGTGCATGTAGCTTTTTATGTGGGTGCTAGGGATCTGAACTCAGATCCTTGTGCTGGTGTGGCAGGCCCTTTGTGGACTGAGTCATCTCCCTGGCTCTACATTTTGTTGTTTATGTCGCTAAATTTGTGGTCGTTTTAGACAGCTGTGTTAGGAGGCTAATGCGCCCCACCCTTCAGCCAAATTCTATGAATGCTTTCAGAATTGGCTGAAAATCTGACTTGGGAGACAATCCTTCACGTTTCACTGATGATACAGTACCAAGCGTTCTTCACAGTGGCCTCCGCTTATTCTCTCTTATGTATACCCTCTTCCTCCTCTTGCTTGAGAGTCCTTAGAGTGCACAAAGAAAATGCTGGCACTCTCGCCTTGACGTTTCTTCCCCACCATATTCCTGCTGCCTGGGTGTGGACAGCCCTGTTTGGTGCTTTGAGGACTTATGCTTGTTTAGGGACTGTGCAAAGAGGGAGGGTAGGAGTTCATGCATGTCAGCTCAGGTATAGAAAGAGACAGAGGGACAGAAAGTTCAGGGGAGTACAAAGATGGCATCTAGTAGAGTCACTCATTCCTCCACTCCAGGAAGAGGACAGCAGCAGTTCATCTGCACCATGCTGCACGTCTGGGGTTCCCGGGGTGACTTTGGCTTTGCCTGAAGCTGTCTACAGTCCACTGGGGTCCCCATCCTGCCCCAGCTTTTCCCCTGCACCTTTCTCCTCTGTTCTTTTACCTATTCTATTTTTATAGCCTGAAATTGATCACTGACTCCCCTCAGGCCCTTCCTTTTGATTCTCTAGAGGCTGTTTTAGAAATTAAAAACAAATATCCAAAAATCGACTTTTCCTCAAGGCTATGTGCTTGCCTCTGGCTAACTGGGGGGAAAGTCACAAGAAACTCAGAAAGGAAAAAATAAAAATGTTGGAAATAAACAGTCTTTCTGCATTCCTGTATTGTGATAAATATTTGCTAAGTGAATGAGTAATGAGTGGAAATGGAAGAGAATAACCATACTGCGGTAGATGAAATATTTTTCCACTCTAAGGTTTATTGTTTGTTTGTTTTTGTTTTTTGTGTTTTTTTTGTAGCAGTGACAGGAAGGTGACATCTATACTACTGTGTGACAACTGGCATTTTAGAAAATGTCCACGGCTGTACATTTTGGCTAGAAACAGAAGCACTTGGGGGAAGCTTCCAGAAGGTGCTAGTGGAGACGGCCCAGAGTTGTAGGCAATCAAGTAAGAAAATTCGCAGTCCAGATTTGCTAATCCAGCCCTCTGTTTGAACATAGCGGGGAAGAGAGTGGCTTTACCTTCCACCTCTGCATTCCTCAGCCCCATGAGCCCTTTCTCTCGCTCCTCTCCCCATCGTGTCCATTTTTCCTGCCAGTGGGTGCCCTCTTGAGTTCTTCTACTCAGGCCCAAGGATGACACAGATATGTCCCATTCTCTGCCAAGAAGCCTGACTGGGATGTCTTGTGCAGTCCTTTTACTCCCCAGGTCTTTCATTCTCCACGCTGCTAACACGCAAGTAGTAACTGTGGCTGGCTGATGCTGAGATAGCTCAGGTTAGCCAACGGCCGCGGTAACACGGCAGTATGGATTGGGAAGCCGACATTGAACATTGCTCGTGGTCCCTCACCGAGATCGTCTTATCCGTTCGGCTCATTTGGAATCTCGCTTCTCATTGGTCACTTGATGAAATGACAACCCGCGGACATCCAGCCTGCACTAACACTGACTTGTCCAGGAGCCACGCCTTATGTCTATAAGGTCTGGTGGGACTTCCTGTTGGTTCCACCTGACTCTGTGTTCTGACTCCATTCTTTCTGTAATACACAGGCCTTCCTGCAGCTGTGGAATGATGACCTGTCAAGATTTCATTGTATGCTTAATGGGGGGTCCTCAGCATCACAGTCCACCTCCAGGAAAGTAGGGGGGGGGGGGATTCAGGCCTTCAGAGTTATTTGTCTCATGTGTTGGTGGTAGAAAAAAAAAAATCTGCATTTATTGCCAGGCTTCTGCTGGTGCTTTTAATGGGTGAAAGCTGACATTTTCAAGGAATTTGTAAAGAGAGAATGTAAAGCCATGAAGTCCTCACGGGCAGGGGCTTTCCTTTCCTTTCTATTAGGAAGGATGTTGACACTGTGAGGATTGCCTAACTTTGTCCCCACAGTGAATTTCTCTTATTTTCTTTAAAGATGTTAGGATTAGATAGAGAGTGACTCCCTTCATTTCCCCTGTCTCTCCTCTCACACTGGCTAGAGTTTTAAAGGCAAGCTCAGGTGTTTCTCGAAGTGATGGATCTCCGGTGGGGAAAAGTCATAGCTTTATTGATTACGATCTTGGTATAACATCCATAATTGGAATGTTCCTGTAATTTGGTGCCGGGTTGCCTCACCACTTTCTCTAGGGGCCATATATCAAATGCTATTTTTCATGCTCCTGTTTTCAGATAAGGGCCTGAGAAACAGCAAAGTTGACTTGATATTAGATTTCCGGAGATGAAAGCACCACTACAGATTACTCCATGTCCTCAAATGCACTGGCCGTCCATACCAATAATTTAAAAGGAATGTATGACTCAGGAAAAGTATCCTTAGGGTTAGGTATGGGGCTTATGTTTTCATCCTCTGCCTTCAGCGTATATTTTTGCCCACTGCAAACAATTTTCAATCAATAGTTAAAATCAGTAAACAGAATTATAGGGGGAAAACATCCTTCAGCTCTCATTTAATAGATTGCCTCTCAAAGTCATTCCCTGACACAGTAAGTTGTTGAGGGAATAGTTGCTTGTAAATGGGATGGAGTGGAGTTGATTAAAAAGCAAAACAACACAAAACACAGCAGCCTGTTGTGAGATTCAAAATAAAACAAAATGGCTATTAGAAACCTTTTGCCGATTTCTGTCAAAGCAACTTTATCTGCATAGCAAGGATGAGGAGGAATAGCAGGCCTTCTAGTCAATCCAACTTGGGGCTTTCTGGGGATCCATAATTTTTTCTTTTTTATCCTCAAACTTCCGTCTCTTTTGTTTTCATAGCTCGTTTCTCTTCCAGCAGAGACTCTGAGGCACCTATTAGTCAGTCTGGAGCCTCCAGGTACCCGAGTTGCTGCAGGAGGAGAAATGGGATGTCTTTCGGCCTTTCTTTCTTGTAGATTGGTTGCCTGTTTACCAAGGTGAAAGGATGGGTGCCCTGGAGATCATTTGCCTTTATATGTTTTAAACTAGAGCACTAGAGCCACAGAAGTTGCACGCCTTGGTTCTCTTCCAAGAGCTCTTTCTCTCAGCAAGGCATAGAGGAGCAAGCTGAGACCTACAGATTGCCAGCAGACTCTTCCAACAAAATTGCCCTGTCTCAGTCAGTTAAACGGGGTGGGAAAGGATGGCCTCTGCCAGTTTTCTCCCATTTCTTCCGCCATGTGCTGGGATACCCAGAGCATTCCGCAAGCTTTAGCGTCAAGATGAAATACTCCAGATTTCTAAGTCAAATAATACACGAACCCCAGACCATATGCACGAAGAATTCGCATGCTTTCTGACCTTTGTATTTTGCATATAACCTTCCTGTCAAAGACTAGTTTCCCAGGGATTCATATAGAATGAAAAATGGAGAAGAAAACAGAACAAAAGTTTTATTGTATGCTAAGCACTATTTCCATTTAATGCAAAAAGCGTAGCAACTAAAATTTCGGCTCTCCAGCAGTTTCTAACAGGTTCATTCCCATATGACTGCCATCTAAAAGATAATGACTTAAAATGTTGGTTTTGAAATAAACTGTAATAGAAGGTTCAGTGACAGACAAAAAATTAAAATAACGCAAAGGCTGGTTCGAAATATTCGAAGCCAGGTCCTTGCTCCCAAATTACTTTACTTAAGAAATAAACTTGAAAAGAAAAGCAAAAAAGGAAGAGGTTGAGTTTATAAGCTTCATATTGACCTTTCCCCACCTTCCCCCTTAAAATGAGGGTGCGGCTGCAGGCGTGGCCACACCCTTTTGCTGAGGTGTTTGTGCAGTTATTGACTTCGCAGGCCCTTTCTCAAGGCAGTGATGCAATCCCCCAGTGAACAGATTAAATGACCTTCTCCAATCTCCAATCAGAGCCCTGAAAATAATGGAGCTGTAGGAAAAGGCACAATAAATTCCCACTGAGAATTCACAGATCTTTCTTTTGCCTTTTGTAGTCCCGCGCAATTATGGTTTTGATGTCTCCAGAATAACAGGCTCCACAAATTCTCAATATGAAGCTTGAGCTCCATTGATCAAGTTGTTTTTGAACAATTTAAAACTGTGAACTATTTACCACTTTACTTATTCTCAAAGAGGGGTTTTGCCTCATAGAGATAAGAGTTCCTTGAAGTTTCTGTTATAAGACCCAGAAAGTCGCTCACCCGTGTTCTCCATTCTTCGCTCCCTTATGTTTCTAAGGCCTGATCTATGCCACTGATCATCCACTCTCACCACCCTTCCACTTCTTCTTGGTTTTAAATTGTTTACTCTCTCCCCCTTCTCTTTCATTTAGAAGCAAGAAAAATGAACAATAACAACAAATCATTTCTTGATTCACACTCCACCCCTACCCACACACACATTGACTGGCTGGCTTTCTCCTTCACTAGTTTCTTTTCTCCAAAATTGTTACCAGACTCAAGAAAAATTCACAGTTTAACAGTGATCAGTGATTTGGTAAACATGACAACTTATAATTAATGCATCGTGTGTGAAAACATCAGCATGAATCTCACTAAGCTATACAATTAATATGTATTATTATTATTTATTGTTGTTGTTAAAACATGGCCATCTCTAATCCACACAGTCAGATGAGCCTTAAGGCTCCTTTTTATGACTTCATTTCCACGTGGTGCTATATGGAATGAAAGTCTCAGTTGGAAACTTTCTTCTTATACAAACATTAGAAAATGGAGACACAACTCATAAAACCAGCCCTGTCAAATCTGTTGACTCTCCAATCACTATCCTTTGCCACTGACTTGAAAAATTGCTATAAAGAGCCCCTGATGATTCATGGACCTTGTAGTTGATCAAGAAGAACAGCCCAACCTGGGGTGGGCATGGCTAGATTTCTCGGCTTCTTCACTGTCTTTCAGGCTGGAATTATAACCTCTATACAATCACTTCTGTTCTCAAGTATCATGAACCCTGCTCACCACACAAAAGGAAATTTATTTCTGATATTCATTATACTTATTAACCAACTATCTAGGGGTGGATTGAAAATATTTAAAGTCCTTGCCTTAGTGGCACTGAAGTTTGGATTCCTAATTAGGTTCCTCTGTGTGCTAACGAATTTCCTACTGGGATTTGGTTAGAGTTGACTTACATGCATATATAAATCATACTACATATTCTGGAGAATTTCAAAGCATGCTACTCCCCAGCATGTTAGCAGCCATCTTTTTCTGCTTCTATTCCTTCACTCCCAGCTAGATACTCTCTCAGATATCTTTTCCTCTCCATCATGATAATCAATGGATTCTAAGGGTGTTGACAACCTCCTTGTTAAAAAAAAGTTCAGTGGATATATTTCACTTTTGATTGTACTTAGCACTGTTGGAGTATCGTTCCCCCCTACCCCCGCCAGACTGACATTAAACTCACTGTATAGCCAAAGATGTCCATGAACTTTTGATTCCCTTGCCAAGGGCAGGTGTGATGGTGTCCTCAGTCTTGAACAGCATGGTCCTAGAAATCTGACTGGGGCAAGAGGGAACGAAGGAGGGACAGATGCCCAGAAACACATACAGAAAAGCTGGGGTCCGGTGGGTTGTGTGCTCTCTGATGCAGGTGCAGCAGAAACAGCAACCTGGAAACTCAATGTGTTTATTTGATACATGTGAATTGAGGGGACGGGTTGAATAAAGAAGTGAGTTTATGGTATAGAGTTGAAGAAGGAAGAAAGATTGGCTGATCTTGTTAGGAGGTTTCTAAAAGGGAGCAGTTTCAGGCTGCAGTCATCCTGGAAGAGGAAGTTGTGGGTGATAGTTTTTGAACAGGCTGGTCAAATTGTTTTAAAACACTTGTACTTGGACCAGAGAAAGACTCTGCTGTTCCCTGAGCCTAATGGAGGGAAGGCTTTGCTGTTTCCATGGATCTGAGGCATTGTCGTCCTTGACATGTCTGTACTCAAGTAAACAACATACATTCACTCAGGGCCTCTTCCACTCCCCACAATAGTACTTACCTTTAATCTCAGCCCTTGGGAGGTATAGGCAGAAGGATCTAAATACTATATTCTATGCTTTTCTTCTCAGTCACTAAGCCACCTTGGCCTCCAGGGCTAGAGAATTAGCAAGATGAATTATTTCTTTACCAGCTTCACTTTTAAAATTGTTATTTATTGCTCCCACTAGGAGAGGGAAAGAGAATGCAAGAAGCAGCTTTGGAGCACACTAAAATCCAAAGCTCTGTGAGTGCAGGGCGACTACCAGTGGGTTCAGAAGCACTTCCAGAGGTGGGATGAAAACTGCCTGAGTCCAGAGCAGGGGCCGTGTGTCAGAAACAGGAAATAAGCATCATCTTAAATACTGCTGTGAATCTGAGTAGGATGAGGTCAGAGAAAAGAAGTTATTTACAGAAACAATGATACGGAGCTTGGGGGTAGTTGTAACAATGTATCAGTTCAGTGGTGGGAACAGAAAAGAAATGAGGCAACGGGAGAAATGAGTGGGCGATAAGGCACTGAGAATTTCTTTTGAGAGTATTTCCTGTGAATTGGAACTGAGAAATAAAGTGACATTTGAAGGAAGATATGGGATCGGTCTCAATTAAGGCTCCATAACAGAATACCATAGATTAGGTGGTTCAGACAGCAGACTTTATTTTCTCACAGTTTTAAGATCAGTACATCAGTAGATCTGGTGCCTGGGAAGGGTATGCCTCCTGGTTGTAGATAGCTGGTCCCTCATTGTATACTCACACACAGTTGAGAGAAAGATCATTATTTCTTTCCATTCTTATAAGGATGTTATTCCATCATGATGGTTCCACTTTCATGAACTAATTGCCTCCTGAGCACCCAGCTCCTAATGCCATTCCGCTGGGACTCAGGGTTTGGGGTTACACAGATATGCAGCTCATAACAGGATCAATGGTGAATTTCATTAACATAAGCAAAACTGAATCATGCTTATGTACTGATGGGAAAATTCAATAAACCAAAAGCAACTGATGCACAGTAGCAGGGTATTTGTCTTTATAAACTAGTGGAGGGCCTGGACCTTGCTACTAATAGTCAACTACTCAAATACAGCAGGAAGGGGCAGAGAATATGGTTAGCTTAGTAATTTTAGGGGTGAAACAAATAGGAATCTAATAATTTTTAAAACTTGGTGGTTTTCAAATCTCTAGCATTTTGCCTTCTCTTAGTACTGAGCACAGATGACAAGGTGAGCTTGGCACGTTACTTAGAGGTGCCCCTTAGGAAATTCTCTTCCTATACGGCAAGGAAAAAGTGTTTTCTCTCTCCCTCCCTCCCGCTCTCCCTCCCCATGAAGGGCATGAGACAATATGCTCTCACCTTACTCGCTTAAGATAATGTATGTTTGCTTTAAGGTTTCTACATTTTTTTTTGCCATATGATTTTAAAGATACCCATTTCAATGGAAGACAACGATTTAGAGACAATAGTAATGAATATCTGTTGTTTTAATAAATTCTTAACTTGAGAGTTAAGGTGGAAACCTCGTGCTACCTGAGGATTGTCTGGAAACTTTCTGTTCACATAACCAGTGTGGCTGCTAAACTCCCAGCTTTAAAGAAAGTGGTGTCCTGCCTCCCTGTGAAGCCTTCAAACAGAAAAGTGAAGTGCTGTGTCCTGGAAGTCTGTGAATGGGTCATTTGTTACAAATTCACCACTGTCCCCTGGACATGATGCTGATTTTTCTTTCTTTCTTTTCTTTTCTTTTTTGGAGAAACTGAAAATATCCTGTGCCAATGACAGCTGTGGTGGTTAAACAGAATCCCGGGGAGTGTCTTGCTCCAAATGTCAGGCTGTTCATTTTCTCTTTAAATAGAAATAATGAACTCTTACTCGAATTTTCCAGATACTCGAGGTTCCCATTGCCCCTTGGGAACATTGACCCAGTGTTTGGCTGTTACGCATGGGCTTGCACTGAAGTATACTCCCTCATAGGTAACTAGATATTCACGTTGCTGTTGCTTTCCCTTAGAAACGCCGGACTTCTGATCATAATTACAGGCTTCTAGCAAAGGAAAGGGTCGTGAAGAAGAAGAAGGAAAAAACCCAACCCAGAGCTTTGTCAACATTACTAAGAACCATGCCAAATATATGCATAAGTCCAGGTATGGGAAACTCTGGGTTTAGCATCCTTAAGATGATATTTGAATAGTGTCTCCAAGAATAAGTTTTTTCTTTTATTTTTTTTGTAAGGGATTTAAAAATGCTGTTTGTTTTTAAAGGAAGTTTTAGCCAGTCTGGCTGTGCAGATAACCTCCCTTCCCTAAATCAC
Organism: Peromyscus nudipes; assembly: GCA_902168325.1. Taxonomy (NCBI): domain Eukaryota; kingdom Metazoa; phylum Chordata; class Mammalia; order Rodentia; family Cricetidae; genus Peromyscus; species Peromyscus nudipes. Next base: position 15,496 of record CABHPH010147223.1, on the reverse strand, counting down.
TGCCTTGCTGTTTTGTTAAATCCACAACCCAACAGACTGAAACAAAAGTTGAGAAGTAGTTCTCATCCATCTTAATGGGGTGTTAATGACGCCTGGGGCTGATGGTGACCATTTAAATGTGAGCACTATTAATCAAATAGGGAAAACAGGAGCACCAGGCTTGAGCAGCTGAAACATAATTGTAAGGGATAGTTGGGTCCCATGTTGTATTTGAATGAAGACTTGTTTGAGGGGGAAAAAGGAGCTGCCTCAAGCCTGCCTGGCAGATTTAAAGCCAACCGTAGAGCGACTGCCTTCTAACCTTCTACTGAGATTTTAGGAGCTGCTTCTCTGATGAGCTGGCAGTTGGTCAGTTCTGCACTTGGGGAATAACTTTGACTAGTTTCTGGTAGGCAGTTGCTTACCCAAATTGTATGTCCTTAAGAGGACTTTGAACAGACCCTTTGATTTGGAACTTCTCTCTCTCTTTCCTTCCTCTCCCAGACTCTGTCTCTCTGTCTCTCTCTTTCAACACATCTTTCTCTCTTTCCCCTCTGTTGTCCCTCTTTCATGCATTCCTCCTCTCTCTCTCTCTCTCTCTCTCTCTCTCTCTCTCTCTCTCTCTCTCTCTCTCTCTCTCTCGTGTGTGGGGGCATGCATGTGTTGCCCTTTCTTTTTCTTCTCCCCGAAAGTACTTTAAGGATCCTTAATTCAAGGTCTAAAGTGATTAGCTGTTTTCTACAACCTGTCTGCTCTGATTCTCCTTTTGGCCTGCTGGTCATGCTTTCAAACTGTTTCTTTTAGCATCTGGGGGACGGGGGGTTAGTAGGAGATTCATGGCTCTCTTTCGACCAAGTTGGCAGTATTTCCAGAAACCTAAGTGAAAGATCTAAGGGATGATAGTGTGCTTCCGTTGTCGTTGCTCTGCTAGGTAGGTTAACAGGAAGGGTAGAAACACCGATCGCACTGCAGAGAAGCAGGGGCCGAGCCTTCCACGACTGCATTACTGGTAGAAACACAAGCAGCGCTGGCTGGGCTTCCAGAGACGACTGCACAGTTCAGCACATACTGCCAACTGTCTAGTTCACACATTGCCTGCAGTGTGAGATTAGCCATCAAGGGGCGGTTTGTTTCTGTGGCTTAAGACTATGCCAAAGTGCGTGATCTGTCTTTGGGGTACAGAGATATGAGAGGCAAGGGGCTCTCCCTAGTGTAGTGTCTGCCTGGGAGGTTATGCTTTTCCAACAATAACTGCCGGTGGGGACAATGACCCCGCCTGGCCTGATCTGACCCTGCTTCATTTCCAGAATGCAAGTTTGGAGGCTGTTTCTCCCAACGGCAGGACATGTTGATTTTACTTTTTGACGGGAGGAGCCAAGCCACATCTGCCTTCACTGCTTCTTAAATTCACCCCTTGCATGTTGCCTGGGGCAGAAGGCACTTGGAAAGTTCACAAAGGAAATAAAATACTTCAGCGGCTTCTGAATTTAAATAAAATACTTGTCTAAGGGTTCGGTCTTTTCCTTCCTCCACTTTCCCAGTGGGGAGAGCCAAAAAAGCTGTGGATTTTAATAAGGCTAACATTCTGGGTTTGGAAAAGGTCAAGTGACCACAGATGCCTGATAAAGTATTTACCTTCTTTCAGCATAGTATTTGAATTTTAAAATATGATATTTAAAGCAATTATTCTAAGTTACCTAACATCAAATGAGTAGGTTTTAAGGCCTCCAATGCCCAACACTATCCAATAGTTGTTGATGTTGTCACTGAGGCCTAAGGCAAGGTCTGCAATGTAGTGGAGATACCGTCAGCCCCTTCTCCAGTGCTGTCTGGTAGGGAGATAGGAAAGAAAGTCCCTCTGAACTGGATCAGATAACATCCCTGTAGACATAAATACAGTCTGAACGGCGCTATTTATCTTCAGTTGTCCATTGTGAAAATTTGGAAAGGCTTCTACCTATACATGTGCACAGGCACCCGTCCCTGAGTGCGCGCGCGCGCGCGCACGCGCGCGCGCGCACACACACACACACACACACACACACACATTGGTTTACTAGTGAGTCTTTCCTTTGTCATTAGGCTCTTACTCAGATTTAATATTCTTTTTCCTCTGGGTTAATTGAAAAACAAATTCCTCCAAGGCTGTTCATATTGCGAAGTCAGCTGTTCAGGAGGGAAGAATTGGAGAATTGACCAGTTTCAGTTTTCCACCCGAAGCTTCAGAGTCAAGTATTACTTGGCCTTGATTCGGCCTCTGTGAGAGTGTCTCACTGTGTGGTCTTGGCTACATGTCATGTTTTTGTCTCAGTTTCCCTAATCATATAAAGGGAGTAATTATACTAGTTTATTCAGTAGATTGTAGCTTGAATGAGAAATAAATGATTACAAAGTACTTAAACCTATAAGAGAATCCAAGAATTTTGCATGCTATAGACTTACTTCTTTACAGGATGTGATAAAGTAAAAGTGAGGCTTAATAGGCAAATTGAAATTCCAAGATGAAAGGGTCTGGAGAAGTTCAAAGTCATTTTATTATTATTAATAATAAGCATTATTCTTCTCTCTCACTCTCTTCATCTAATCAACTTACATTCCTTGGATTAAAGGGAGTGTTCTCCCTCCAAATAACTTTTATCTGTAGCATTGAGACATTCCTTATCCTGTTTTATGGGCATGGAGCTTTGAGCAACTATAAATACCTCCCTTCTTCATAAATGCTCTCTCTGCTTCTGCCACTGTCTCTCTGTGTCTCTGTCTCTGTCTTGTGCCCTTTCCCTGCCTCAGAAATACAGGAAAGGCAGTCTTACCTCCTGGTTTGCTTTCTTGAACTTGTGAAGACATTCATTCAAGTTCTGCTCTTCTGTGTACCCCAAACCTTTTTGCTTGTGGACCCCCATTGAGGTAGTTTGAAAGAAAATAGCCCCCAAAGGGGTGGTGCTATTAGGAGGTGTGGCCTTGTTGGAGGAAGTATGCCACTGTGGGGCCAGATTTCAGGTCTCTTTTGTTCAAGCTTCCGTCAGTGTGACAGTCAGTCAACTTCCTGCTGCCTTCTGGTCAAGATGTAGCCAGCACCGTGTCTGCCTGCACGCCACCACACTCCCTGCCTTGATGATAATGGACTGAACCTCTGAAACTGTCAGCGAGGCACCCCAGTTAAATGTTTTTCATTTATAAGAGTTGCCAGGGTCATGGTGTCCCTTCACAGCAATAAAAGCCCTAACTAAGACACACATCATTCAAATCCATAAACATCTCTGTGTGTGATCGCGAGCTGTGCCTGTGTGCACGTATGCCTACATATGTATGTGGAAGCCAGAGGCCACCCTCCGGTGTAGCTCCTGAGGAGCAGCCCACCTTGTTTTCTCAGAAAATATATCTCATTGGTGTGGAACTTACCGAGCAGGCTAGCCTGGCTGGCCAGCAAGCTCCAGTGATCTGCTGGGCTCCATCTCCCCAGCCCTGGGATTGCAAGATACAAGCATCAGCATACTGCCAGAACTGGGACTTGAACTCAAGTCCTCTCGCTTGCAAAGCAGGTACTTTACCAACCCAGCCATCTCCCTAGCCCTCCACTAAAGTTCTTTGGCAGGTTTGCTTTGTCCTTATGGACAGATTCGGAGTTTATTTACATACCAAGTCTCAAGTTGTGTCTCTAATCTTCACTGAGCTATATCATGTCAGAAGAATCAGGAACCATTTTACTTTAAAAGCATTCACTCAGAAATGTCTGAGTGAAGTGCAGAGATTTCTCAGGTGAAAGGAAACCGGTCTGAACGACGAGTACGATCTCACCTGGCTGAGGGGGAGAGGAAGCTACAGAGTCAGCATGACTCATACAAAGTTAGTTAGTCTGAGTGAGATTTGTAAGTGTAAGTGTTAGGCTGCTAACTATTTTAGTTTTGGTGAAAGCCATTTTGAGTAAATATGGGACACTTATTTGTAGAAAATTCATAATGTTACTGAATAGTGTCTGCTAAGAAATCCTTTGGGTTTTTTTATTCAGAATATTACTAAGATTCTTTCTGTTGTTTTTGTGTTTTAAGACCGAGTCTGGTTATATTATCACACTAGCCTATAACAGAACATCCTCCTGCCCCTTCCTCATGAGTCCTGGGGTAGTAACCTCAGAAAAATCAGTAGATTTGTCTTACTATGTTGATCAATAGGGAGTTTTCTTTATCATACTGAACTATGTTGGGATTAGGAATAAAATATGTCTATAATTGTCAGGAGCAAAACAGTGACCATTTAGACAACTATATTAAATAATGATGGGATAATAATAATCTCACATGAGTATGATAGAGCTTCAATGGTGTAAGTGTATGCGGACACAGTCACTTCTGCATAAGTTCACAGGAAATAGATGTCCCTGAGGGTAGGAACCAATACAAAGTCTCTGCAATTGATGCAACAGTAATACCCACCCTCGTGAGTCAGTTCAGGGTTGGAGATTGATGTGGAAAGAGGATGTCAAGGCTAGGGGACAGTTATAAGGAGGGATACATCTCATAGGAGCATTTAAGTCCCTGATCAGAGCAGAGGGCCAACAGATAAGTCTGATAAAATCATTGAAATCTATAGATTGTTCATGAAATTCTACAGTTTTTATTTTAGTAGTATGCTGTATAATTTTCCATTAGTTACTCAAAACTCAAAGTCCAGAGAATGGGCTAAAATGATTGTCTCTTGGCAAGTAGGAATTATGTGTGGATGGTACTGTCAAGGTTAGTGCAGATTAGGGAATTCTCCTCAAAAAAGTGATAGGTAGTAATATACAGATGTTGGTACTTCAATAGGATTTATAAATCTCAAAGAAAACACATTTTTCCTTTGCTGCATTTTAAAGCATTTGGAAACACAAGTAGATAGGCCAAAGGAAGCTGAGCTCAAGAACTTCAATGGGTCTGCGTCTTTGCTATGACTGAGGCACAGTTCACCTTCTGAAGCTTTTGAGGGTATGGAGCCCATCCTCACTGCCCTTTATAAAAGAAAAGCTACTGGGAAATAGCTGATCGAATCAGGAATCTGGATAGAGAACAGCTTGCCACTGACCAGATCAGTCTATCTGAGCTGGTTCATTTTTACCAACGGAAGGTTTACGATCCCAGTAATGACTGTTAAAAATACCAACAGAGGAAGCAACGTCTTTATGTTCTTTTTATTGTGATGTGTGAATGTAGTGACCATCAGATGAGTGGGTGTTCCACTCGAGACTTTGCATGCCTGCTTTGGGTTATTACCTCCAACCCTTCCCAAGATTTCTAAAGTGTCCATTTGTCGTTCTCTGTTTATATGAAGCAAAGTTGGAAAACTGAGGAAAAGGAGCAAAAGAGGAAAACCTCAAAAAGGATCAGCAACTCTTTCATGATTACACAGCTAGGGTTCAAAACTCATGTGAGTCCAAAGTTTGTACTGTTTCTGCTATGGCACACACTAAGCTGTTTCTGCATAAAACTGATATCAGAAAACAGTGCTCTCTTTGGTGCTTGGAGAGTATTTACTTACTGCTCTTAATTTTATTTATTTATTCTTACATTTATTTACTTATTTGTGTGTGATGGTGTGTGTGTGTGTGTGTGTGTGTGTGTGTAGATTAGGGGACAATTTCTGGTGAGTTTGTTTTACCATGCAGGTCCTGGAGATAGAACTCAGCTCAGAAGAGTCTTGGTTTTGCCCACTGAGCCATTTCCCTAGCCCTTTCTTTGATACTTGCTATTTAATTATCCTTACATCAGCCTGGAGGTTATTTTTACAGAAGATTCAGGGCACATTTGTACCTTGCATGCTGTATTTGTACATTCTGAAGCTATTCTGTAGGCGGAGATCCAGACACAAAGCAAAGTTAAAGCCATGTGTGAAGAACCCTTCACCCCTCTCCTTGCTGACTCGGCTTCCCGCAGCCTGTTGTACTGAGCGGAGTCTGCCAGAACCCATGTGTGCATGGAGATATCAGTCCTTAAAGCAGAAGTTGGCAACGCTTGAAGAATAGAAACGGCTGCAGATGTTGAGGGCTGGGGAGTTCAAAAGCAGCCCTGCTATGTGGAATCCCACATTTGAGACTCTTTTTCTTTTGGTGGGGAAACTAATAGCCCTCCAGTTTTGAGTTAAAACATTGCACTTCTTTCAGCGGAAATATAAAAGAGATCTTGCCTTCTCTGTTTAGGCTGAGGCAGCCCTACCCTTTGTGTTCATCAACCTTGTGCTTCAGCCTTGGCCCTAGATTCACACCTCCTCATTGACACTGGCGCTGGTTGAAAGGCAGGATTGTGCCCAAGATGTTGTCTGGCTGAAGAGAAGAGTGAGATACCAGCATGGAGTCCCTCTCTCATCTCCAACTCTAAACACTTCATCAGACATAAGCCATTTTTGTGGCTTCTAGTTTGTCCATTATTTTTTTAAGGACTTGACCTTAAAAAAATCAATTGTACACACATCATTGTTAAGTATAACTTCCCAAATATGAAAACATCAATAAAATCCATTTTCCAGCTTTACCCTCATTATATCTCCTCCTCTCCTCCAAGAAGAATTTGTGATCCAAAATCAATTAAAGAAAACCTTGGCCCTATTATGCCTTCCAGAACATTCATTTGTTCCTCAGAAGAACCTTTTCTACTAATTAGCTACAGGACACGTACGTGTGTTTATTTGTGGAGTCTCATCCTCTGAGCCGTGTGTGTGTGTGTGTGTGTGTGTGTGTGTGTGTGTGTGTGTATTCTGACTTAGCAACCAGACCCACCTGTCATCCCTGTGTTAATATATTACCCACACCTCCCACTCATTGGTGTTTCTTTTGAGCTTTAGTCTTTCATTTCTCAATTTCTCACTTATGATCCACTGTTCCTATGACCCAATGAATAATTCCCATTGTCTCTCATCTCAATCACCTTTTGTCCAGCAACGAAACTGGATTGTGTCACTTGGCCTCTGAACAGACTTTAGAGCTATGTATGCTAGGGCAGGATGAGAATGCTGGGATTAGAAGTCTAGAGGCAAGAGCACCTTTTCTGGCTCAGCAACTTGAGGCTTTGAATAGTGTGTTTGACTTTCCATCTCCTGAGAAAGAGCTGGATGATTAGTCACAGATGTCCATCATTCCCTGCAAACATTGCTAATGAGGATCTACTGTTTACCTGCCCAGATCTAGATACTGTAGATAACAATGGTGAGAAGACAGATTAAAGTCTCTACCTCCATGGCCTCAACTGTCAATGACTAATTCTACAAATGACATGTTTATCTATCAGTGTAAGTGGCGTGAGGGGCAAGTACGGAGTCTTACGGGAACAAAAGGAGGTATTAACCTGGTGAGAACAGAGAAGGGGATACCTTAGGAGAGGAATGAATGGGGGTCTGAGGAAGGGCACAGGAGCTAAGCTGCGGGGAGGGGAGAGACACATGCTTTAAGAAGAAGATATAGCAGAGGTTAATCCCAAAGCAGAAAGGATCATGGTAGAAGGAAAGTAAGGAATAAAGACATCTGAGTCAGTGGTTCTCAACCTTCCTAATGCTACAGCCCTCTAATACAGTTCCTTATGTTGTGGTGACTCCTCAACCATAACATTATTTTTGTTGCTACATCTGTAATTTTGCTATGTTATGAATTGTAATGTAATATCTGTGTTTTCTGATGGTCTTCGGCGACCCCTGTGAAAGGGTCATTCAACTTCAAAGGGGTCTCGACCCACATGTTGAGAACTGCTGCATTAAGACTAAGAGAGAACACACCACTAAAGTTGGAAGTGAGGCTGCCGAGGACCAGAGTCAGTGAAACCTTATGCCAGGTGAAGGACTTTTGAATTGTGTTGGGAAGGATGGAGAAAAAGAGAGCTTCCTCCCAGACATGCCTCTGCTGCTGCTTTGTACCCTTCTACCTATCATCCCAGTTCCAAAGAAATTGATCTTGACCCCTTAGCACTGGTTTTTGTCTCAACTTGGATAGGTTGTTTATTACACTTTGTCATGGTTGTTAACTGCTTTATCATTTCCTTTCTGGGATTGATAGGTTTTTACTGTTATTATGATGTCTTGCTCATAGTTCTTAAAAATTAAGAAAAATTAATTTGCTTTTTTATTCCGACAAGCTCTCACATAGCTCAGGCTAACATCAAGCTCACTGTATAGCCAAGGATAACCTGGAACTCCTGATCTTCCTCCACCTCCCAAATGCTGGGATGGTAGATGTGTAGGACCACACTGAGATTTTCATGTTTTAATCCTCTGAAAAACCCATCTCTACATACAATGGGTACATATGAGTATTCAAGTGGGGACCATTTTTTTTTAAATCTAGCCTATATTTTAGGTACATGAGGTAAACTTTTTTTAGTATCACTGAGGAAACAAAGAAAGGGGAAGGATTGCCATGGGAGGAATTGGAAAAAAGAAAGTCTTTGAAGATCGCAGTTGGAGGTACACGCTTCCCTGTGTTATGTTCTCTCTCTGGCTCTCTGCCCATGGTAGCCTCTCACACACAGTTGCCTGATTCTTTCAAGTGCTGTGGGATGGTAGGAGGAAAGTCTGGACTGGCAGGCTCCTTGGCTCAGGCAGACAACCCTGGTTAAAGGTTTAGTCTTCTGCAGGTGGTCACTACTTACTCCTCAGAGCTCCTCATGGTTAGAGTTCCTGCCTGGCACCCCATTACCTTGGCCTACCCCCTCAGAAACTGAGGGAATCTGTTCGACTTCTCTGCGGTCTTTTGTAGGGTATAGTTCTTGGGGGTCTCAGCACAATTTTTTTTTTGTGTGTGTGTCTGGTTGAAAAACTTGTTTGAGTGGCCAGTTTCTCTAAAAATTCAGAGTCCTATGCACGGCTCTATTTCCATGCATTTGCTTCTTTAGGTTTATTGAGTTTTTAATTTTATTTATTTTGTAGATTGCACATTGTAGGCATCATCTCCAGGTTCTGGAATTTCAAAATAGTTCATTATAGATGTGTTTTCCTTCCCTACATTTGCTTTGTCAAAGAATGGATGGGGGAAGGGAGAGGAAGAGAGAGATAGTGAGGGAGAAGGTTAGAGGGAGGGAGGGAGGGAGGGAGGGAGAGAGAGAGAGAGAGAGAGAGAGAGAGAGAGAGAGAGAGAGAGAGAGAATGCAATATGGAGTTTAGTTTTCCTTAGAGTTTCCTCTGGTGTCTCCACCACAGTCCCTTTATAGGGTGCTGTAATAGATGATAATGTGCTAAAAGCAGTCTCTGTTAGGATCTGGGAAGTCCTCGTTGTCTTCAATTATAATCGTTAAGATTCTTAACCCCCTAGACACATTTAAAGCTGAAACCTAAGCCTCTGTCGGGATCACTCTTCAATCATATTTATTTTCTGGTGAGAGTAATATTTTTCTTTGGCAGATAGTTTTTCAAACTAGAATTACGAAACACTAGCACTGGAAGTAACTTCAGAGATGATTTTAAATTCTTATCCACACTTACTCTATTGTTGAGAAACCTAAGCACCCTGGTGAGTCATACATATTGGCCTAAGTCATTTAGTTATTTAGTACTGATGACTAGAACCTTTGTGTTAAAGGCCATAGTCTTTACTTCATGACCCTCTAATTCTCTGCTGGAAGTCACACATCAGGATGAAGACAGTGTATGCTCATAGGTCATTGCATCATTTATTCTGTCAGTCATTCACCAAATATTAATTAAACACCTACATAAGGAAAGCACTGTGCTGGTGCATGACTAGTTTGCATAAACAGCTCCCTTGAGATGCAAACTAGGTACTAATTTCTGTTAACCACTTACAATTTTTAAGCTCTTTTCTTAGGAACTGAAAAACACAATACCAAGGAAACAATTAGTTCTACAATAAAAGATCAACACTTTTGGGAAGGACATGGTGAAGGCTGTCTATTAATTATGATAACTTACACATCTCTTGAGTTTATGTAAATGTTTTGCTATGAAAAGAGGCAGGTTAGATTTTTTTTGTTTTTTTTTGTTTTTTTTGTCTGTGTGTGTGTAAAAGAGGTAATTAGTTTTCTTTCTCTTTCTCTCTCTCTCTCTCTCTCTCTCTCTCTCTCTCTCTTTCTCTCTCTTTTTTGTTTTTGTTTTTTTTTTCGAGACAGGGTTTCTCTGTGTAGTTTTGGTTCCTGTCCTGTATCTCGCTCTGTAGACCAGGTTGGCCTCGAACTCACAGATCTGCCTGGCTCTGCCTCCCAAGTGCTGGGATTAAAGGCGTGTGTCTCCACCACCTAGTGTAAAAGAAATAATTGGAATTAAGGCCATAATTAGTATACTAACTATTGGTTGGATGCAAAATTTGAGGAGTTTAGATTTAGAAATAAATTGCCCAGATGTTAATGTTCTCTAAGCACTGTATCAGTTTGCTCATTTGTTTTACACTTAGCTTATTTTTATAGCTTGCAAAGGCAGTCACTTGGGTGTTGTCAGAAACTGATTTGAACCTCATTGGAGGCCTTTAGAGAGAGAGCTGATCCCTCAGCAGTCTTTTCATTACCTACTACCCCTTGGATTTGGCTTTCAGTGGTCATTTTTAAGTAGCAAGCCTCTGAGAAAATAACCAAGTTTGGCAGCCATCACAAAGGTGGAAGAGACGGTGCCAAAACCATAAGCCAGGGTCAAAAGACTCTTCATCCATCTGGAGATAAGAATCATTATGGGATGTTGAAATGGCCCTGTGTCAGAAGTCAGAGTGCTGACTGACACCAGCACTTTATCACCATTGACCTCCAGGCTGCTGCCTACCCTCTGGATACTCTTCCCTCACCTCTAAAATACACATGGAGCTCCTGCCCTGCCCACAGCACAGTGTGCTCATGATCAAAGAAGATCAATGCAAAAGCTTTGAGTCATGAAGACCCCTGGAAGATGAAGGCAGGTTTCTTCCCAACATCCAGAACTTTTTGTAGTAACAAGTATTTACTTGAACAAATTACCATGTTCTTCCTTTTGTGTATGTTGGGACTCTGTATTTTTGTTTTGTTGAAAGCGTGTTCTTTGAAACTGGCAGGAGATGGACTCAGTGCTGGTGGGAAGTTACCCAGTTCTCTCATCCCTTCAAGGCACCAGGTACAGGACTGAATTATATTATGGAATCTCAGCTTGATTGATATATTGGAGCAGCTGTCCAAGCATCCCCACCAGAGACATCCTGTCCCCGTGGAGTCATGGGTTGACTATATAGTCAACTAAGGTGTATTTTTAGAGTCTTGCCTGCAATATTGCCAGGTGCTGACCAATACCAACTCATATTACATTTTATCTTGCTGGTGTTGAATGGTCTGTTGTGTCATGGTGGGACAAAGTAAAATGTCTTTTGCAATGCTTCATTCTCTTGATCCATTTGACTAGCACTTGTTGAGTTGACAGTATGCCAGGCACTGGAACTAGAAGTCAGTGTGATCGGGAAAACAAAGATCATAGAATAATCATAGCTCATTGTGGTCAAGTTCTACTTTGAGGAAACTAATTCCCCCAAAGCAAAGGTTCCTGTTTGTGGTTACACTGTCTTAATATGACAGAGGCAGAGCTGCAGCTAAGGGTCAAGTTGGATGTAGACCCTTTCCCCCAACTTGGTAGCGCTCAGTCAGAAGAAGGAATAATAAATTATGAACTGAGACAGCATGGATTCATGTATATGGTTTTATACTGTCACCCTACTGTTTTAATTCAGTCTTTAAAAATATACCTTTCTCCAAACTAGCAACAATTGAAAAGTCAGGCAAAAATCCAATTATTCAACTGTAAATTTGAGGTGAATATTTACCCAATTCTATAGCTTGTATTCATTCTGTAAAATCATTACAAATATGCTACTCAGTCTAAGAAGAGTGAGTAAATATGCTCCTTCTTCATTATTTGGGTACTCTTTCTAGTCAATAATTCTCTCTTGAAGCCAATATCAATGCTAATTCTGCATTAAGAAAGATAAAGACATAGCAGAGTGTTGCAGTAAATATCTAGTAAAGCCATAGAAACACTACTTTAAGAAAATTGTCTCAAGACACTTCAGTGTTTTCCATTGCTATGGTTGCAGAATTACTGAGGGTACACTGTTAAGAGGGCCTCTGTTGCATCTGTGAATGAGATTTATAAGAACACTAATAGGTAAATCCAAAACTAGCACCATTAATAGTGAGGCTAATTAATGCAGTTCTAATTATTCAATTCAGTGTTATAAATATTCACGAAAATTGTCCATTTTAGTGAGTACAGACACTGCATATTCTAGCTACATACACACACGCATATATATATAATATATATAATATATATATATATCATGCACATACATACACACGCATGCAGACACACACACACACACACACACACACACACACACACACATATATATCAGGGTGAATATCCTGATTGTAGTTAAACATATGAGCTCTAGCAACCCATCTGCTCTCTGCTCTCATCACTGAAGAGTAAATGTGTACTACTAACTAGAGATTTAAGGGAAGGTAGCATAACTATTTTCTAATAACCTTCAGACCCAATATTAGCCTGCACACTACCTATTGCCTGTTTAGAGGAGTACCAGTCATTTGGTGAAAAGCAAAAGAGATTTAAAAATGACTCTGGAAAGCTGCTCAAGCATGGAATAACTGGAAAAATGTATCATGGCAGCATGATGAATTGATGTTCTGTATGTGTCTGAAGGGAAAGAAGGAAGTTTCTGCAGGTATAAATGAATGTGAGTCAGTGCTATGAAAATATGTGATCTTAGTGAACTTTGCCATTCAGTGATTTAGGAATATAAGTCATTAAAACAAAACAAAACAAAACAAAACAAAACAAAACAAAACCCCTTACTTCCAAGATAGCTTTGGAGATCCTAATTGCCTTAGTTAGGGTTTCTATTGTTAAGGAAAATATTATGACCAAAAGCAACCTGGGAAAGAAAGACTTTATTTCATGTTATAGTTCATAGTTCATCGTCTAGATAAGTCAAGGCAGGAACTCAAGGTAGGAACTTGGATGCAGGAGCTGAAGCAGAAGCCATGGAGGAGTACTGCTTACTGGCTTAGTCATCATGGCTGGTTCAGCCTGCTTTCTAATAGTACCCAGGACCACCACCCAGGATGGCACTCCCCACAGTGAGCTTGGCCCTCTGACGTCAATCATCAATCAAGAAAATGCCCTACAGACTTGCCTAAAGGGCAATCCTGTGGAGGCTTATTCTCAAATAAGATTTCCTCTTCTCTTGCCAACTCAGGAAAAGTAAAAGAAAATACTATATTTCTAGGGTTAATAAACAAATAGCAAGTTAATTTTTGTTTTTTAAGTAGTTATTTTCATAGAGAAAGCTGATGGATAGTTTTTTTATCCTTCTTTCCTTCCTTCCTTCTTTCCTTCCCTCCTTCCTTCCTTCCTTCCTTCCTTCCTTCCTTCCTTCCTTCCTTCCTTCCTTCCTTCCTTCCTTCCTCTCTCTGATGGGGAGAAGTGTCCAGGAGATCAAACCCAGGGCCTCACACCAGATAGATCTGCATTCTATCACTGGGACACACCCCCAGAACCTTGATTTGCTTTTTAATGGGTTTTAAATGTGATTACTGACCTCTGTATTTACTTCATTTAGGATCTGGCTCATGATTATTTAATGCTCTGGCACTTTAGAAAGACTTTGGGCTGAAAACTATACATTGCCCTGGATTGTACATAATGTATTTAGGGAAAGTTTCATTTTGATTTACGAGTAAACACTCAGCTCTTTACTTGATCAGTTGATGCTAATACGTGACCATCTCATATATGTTTGTTTTGGGGGTGTGTTTGTGCAACCATTACTTTCTCTTTATACTTTACACTTTAAAGTTTTTGCCATTATCATCCAGTCTGTTCTACTAACTGATCAATTTTGTTTTGTGAAACTATCCAGCTAATCCTGGTTTCCAATCCAGGAAGAGGATCTTCCTCTACCCACAAAAGGACAATCCTTAGCATTCCAGTTCACAAATATCTACTAAAAAAACAATCCTTTATGAGTTCTGTTAAACTACCCACAGACCAGAAAAAGATTTCAAACAATGAAGGTAGCCAAGTAGTAGAGCTTTTCTTGCTCTTAAAATTTTCCATTCCCAATGATCACGACTGTCAGTTTAAATAAATTCAACGGCGAAGTAGTGTGTAAAGAAATAATGTTAATGTCTCCTCCAGAGTTCTTTCAAAGCATGTCCTTTTAGTTTAAAGATATATACGTTGTGCAGAAGCAGAAAGAGCGGCATGAAACCAGAAGAAAAAACATTCATGAAACAGGAATAATGAGGTATAGTGAGAGAATCTCAAATTAGGACCAGCTGCTGAATAATTAGATTCAACTGCTAACAGGTGTGGGGACGAGCCCAGGAACAATGCTACCTTTTGTCAGTGTGTCTTTTGAAAGGACTTTGGGTTGTAAAATTCTCAGAGCACTGGGAATGTTTGGAGGACGGTTTTTCCCTGTGTGTAGACATACAAACACTTGTACATATGCATTCATTCATCTATAATATATCTCTCTGTCCAAGATAAAGTTAATTTTCACTACAGCTCTCCTTCTATAATGGAAATAAGTTTCCCAAGCATGTAGCCATGTAGTACATAGACCAGTCTAGGGAAAGGACAAGGATGGTAGTATTTACAATCTGGTGTCTGTGGAGCTGGAGGTTTATACGGGGGAGTGTTAACCTGTGGCTGCTGTGATCAAATGCCCAAGAGAAACAGCTTGTGGAGGAAAGGTTTACTTTGGTTCCATTTAGGGGTTTTCAGTCACTGGTGGCTTGGCTTCCTGTTGGGGCCCTGTAAGAGAAACAGTGATTTGAATGTGAATGGCCCCCATAGGCTCATGTATTTGAATGCTTGGTCCCCAGTTGATGGGAACTGTTTGGGAAGGATTAGGAGGTGTGGCCTTGTTGGAGGAGGTGTGTCACTGGAGGTTGGCTTCGAGGTTTCAAAAAACCCATAGCTAGGTCCCATCTCATCCTCTTTACTTCATGCTTGTGGATCAGATGTGAGCTCTCAGCTTCTGTTCCAGCACCAGGCCTGTTGCCTTCTGTCATCTGCTCCACCATAATGGTCTGGACTCTAAATCTCTGAAACTATAAGCCTCCAAATTGAACACTTTCTTTTCTAAGTTGCCTTGGTTATGGTGTTTTGTCATGGCAATAGAAAATCAGCTAAGAAAGGAGATGAAGCTTCATCACAGAGAGGTTACAATGAAGAGCTTCTTACCATTTTATAGTTGAGAAACAGAGATGGGGGGGCAAGGTGTGTCCTTCAAGAACATTCCTCCAGTGATGTCCTTTCTCTAAGTAGGCTGCCAGCTCCTTACTAATAGCCTATTCACTCACCAAAGAAGGAACCCATCAATGAAATTATCATTCTCATGATACAATCTTCTGTCAATAGTGCCACTAGCTACAGACTTGTTCTTCAACATATGTGCATTCGGGGAAACTCCAACCATAGCAGAGGGCTTCTGGTATGATAAATCCTCCACAGTACATTAATAATCTTCATTAGTTACACTAAAGTCTATGAATCTCTCTCTCTCTTTTTTTTT
>CABHPH010147221.1:0-43333 GCA_902168325.1 Peromyscus nudipes | reverse complement strand
TCCCTTCCATTCTTTTTCCTTCCCTTCTTTTTCCTTCTCTTCTTTTCCCTTCTATTCCTTTCCCTTCCCCCTTCCCTCCTTCCCTGCTTCCCCCTTCCTTTCTTTTTTGAAACAAGGTCCTGTTATGTTGTTCAGGCTGGCCTGGAATTCCCTATGCAGCCCAGGCTAACAGGGAACTCACAATCTTTCTGCTTTAGTTCACCGTGTTGGCTAGTTTTATGCCAACTTGACACAAGCTAGAGTTATCTGAAAAGAGGGAACACTGCTGAGAAAACACCTCCATAAGCTCTGGCTGTAGGGCATTTTTTTTTAAAAAATTAGTCATTGATGGGGGAGGGCCCAGCCCATGGTAGGTGGTGCCGTCCCTGGGCTGGTGGTCCTGAATGCTAGCAAGCCACGAAGAGCAAGCCAGTGAGCAGGCCTCCTCCACAGCCTCTGCTCGAGCTCCTGCTTCCAGAATCCTGCCCTGTTTGAGTTCCTGTCCCTGTCCCGACCTCCTTCAGTGATGGACTGAAGTGTGGAAGTGTGAGCCAAATAACCCCCCTCACAACCTTGCTTTGGTCATGGTGTTTCTTCCCAGCAATTGTAGCCTTAAGATGTCAACTACGTGCTGGGATTACAGGCACGGGACAGCATGGACTCACTTCTTAAAGGAGGTGTTTGGGAAGTAGCAGAAATCAGAACGTGCATTTCCTTCTTAATACTGCAATGACACCACAGCATCCTCCAAATAGTTCTTAAGTTGTGAAGGTCTGCAAAGAACTCTTGGTCCAACAAAGACTGTGAACTGCATCCATTTTCTTTTCACTAGGGTCAGGGAGGTGCCAGCTTCAAACATGGGTGTGAACAGCTCTAGGAAGTTTTTAAACCATTATGCTGTAGGGACTCTTCGCTTGCCTTCCTGATAACTTTGTGGTGCAGGAATGGTTGTTAACATTTTAATACAAAAATGTCAGCCAGGTGTGTAGTTGCACATGCATACAACCCCAGCATGTGGAATCGATGACAGGAGGCTCACTAGTCCAAATGAAGTCTGTGCTGCACAGTGAGTTCGGCTACCTAGGGCTGCAGAGTCTCAACCTGTCTTTTACCAAAATACCCCCAAATAAAACATGACAGAGACATCAAGTGACTTGCCTGCAATTAGTTTGTGCTCAGGCTGAATCAGGTTAACATTTGGGGTTGGGGGTGTAGCTGAGTGCTACAGTGGGTACCTGGAAGGAGGCTCCAGGGTTGATTCCCAACATTGTAAATAAAAATGAATAAAATCAGTAAATAACCAACCCTCTTTTGTGCTCAGCACTAGCATCCACTTTTCTTTTTCCTGGTTAAAACAATGTGATCATGAAGGTAACTTAACAAAATTTAATGAGAAGAAAGAATAATGCTTATTTTCTGGCCTATAACTGACTCATCTGCACAAGTAGGGATAAATGAAATGCATGTTTCGAAATGAAATGCAAGGTTTGTTATTAGCACTCTGACAGCCATCATCAACCCCTCATTTGTTCTTAAATCAAATGGTGCTTTTCATGACCTTTTCTTTTGTTTTGAAAAGATTTTATTAAAATTTATTTTAAAAAAATAAATAAGTTTATTTATTTATTTTTTCCACAAAACAACTGCATTTTTAACACAGAGCAATACATGAATCACCAGCATATATGCATACACAAAACTGCATCTTGAGTCAAAGTAGAAACAATAAATGTCTTCATTTAAACAGTTCCATTTTTAACCCAATTCCAGCACACAGTTCCTAGGTCATTACTATAAACTCGAAATTGTCCCATTGCAATGGAATCTCTATTGTGCATTTCATTTCTTAAGTCTCAAAATTCAAATGATAAATTCTGGTACTAGCCTTCCAAATATGATAAATCCATAACCAAAATCTTTTTGTAGTTTTCTCATTAAGTTCAAGAAGTTCAAAAAAAAAAAAGTAAATTCTGTTATCAGGCTTTCACTTCCAAATATGAAGAGACATTTTACAACCAATACTTTTTGCAGTTAATAATTTTAGTTCAAACAAGCGTCTCTGCAACTTTTGTTCTCACAGACAGAGACCTTTCTAGGTACAGTAGTATTCTAAACCGCACTATTTTTGACGTTAGCTCAGGCTTTTCTGTATTGCATTGATTTTCCACACATCTCAGCTGTGGGTGCCTTGTGCTGATTCTGGCTTCTGGAGCTTTTGAAACCATTCAGACTGCCTATTTTGCAGTCTACTATGACACTAACCTTCTGTGTCTCGGGTTCTTTCACCATATACATTAAGCAAAAACTCACACTCAACATTTACACATTTTTACAAACTCACATATAACATATTAACATCTACTTATTTATACTCTTTAAGGAAACTATTTTGGTCTGTGAATGTCAAGTGAGGCGAAGAACATAGAGCATAAAGAGTTACTGTCTGTTGTTATTACAGTGTTCTACTAGAGGAGTCTGTCGCATGGAACCTGGTCATTGAGCCTGATGGTTCCTTGTCTCAATGCATTCGACTTCTAAAGTTTGCCCCTTGCAAAACTCAAGGCTGGGTTGACAAGATCACTTAATGATGACATGATGCAGGCAAGACTGTGTTACAGATTGTAGCTGTAAGCCACGTCCTGTGGTCTGCAGCTGTAGTGCCAGCTACTAAGGAAGCTGAAGCACAAAGAACACTTGAACTCAGGCATTTAAGGTCAACTTGGACAACACAGTGAGACCCCATTTTAAAAAATGGTTATACAGTTTTGTGAATACTCTTAAATATGAATATTTATGTGTATGGATATATGTGTATATGTAGATGCCTCTCCACTTACAATAGGGTTATGTTATGATAAACCCCTTTGAAAACTGAAAATGTCATAAATTGAACATATGCAATCAACTAACTACATTATATCTCAGAAATGCAATATGCTTAGAGTTATCGATCTTCCTCCACCTCCCAACTGCATTGCTGGATGGGAGATGTAACTCAGTGTCTCTGTTTACCACAGAAAGAAGTATTCCAATACTTTATTGCTAGCTCCAGGGAAGGCCAAATTTGACATCTGAAGCATGGTTTCTACTGAAAGTATTGCTTTTGTACCGTTATAAATTCAAGAGATTATATGTAGAACCATCTTAAGTTTAGCATATGCACATGTGTGCATGAAAAATTTCTTACTACAAAATACATATAACATTATACTTTAACATGTATAATGTATTGGCATTAAGCATACCATTTTGCAGGCAATATATCTTTAGATCTTTTCCATCAACCCCAGTGTGAATTGTTGAAGTGACAGTTTTTCATTCTCCACCTCACTAAGCCCTTGTAATCACTATTCTACTTCTGTTTCTATGAATTGAACTTGTCTAGGTCACTTATGTAAGTGGAATAGTCTGTTATTTCATATGTGTGTTTATATGCAGAGTAATGAATAACAGCTGCTGTGATAGAAGTCATCTGCATGGCCCATTCATTCCCCCTTATCTTCCTTATGCTTGTTAACTTTTAAATAGTGGTCTATCTTATTTTTCATGTGGAAACCCCTCCAGGGAAAGCACATGTGTAGCAGGAATCTTAACAGGTCTGGCCAACTTCTCGGCTGGTCTTGTTTCCTCAGACTGGAAGCCTCTGTGTCCTCATATCCGAATGGCTCTCAGCTGAATTGTGCTGCTACAAGCCTGAAAGCTTAACCAGCCAAAATGCTTAACCAGCCAAATGCTTCTAGTTTCTGGTCCTCATGCCTTATATATCTTTTTACTTTCTGCCTCACTCCCTGGGATTAAAGGCTCGCTTTCTGGGATTAAAGGAGTGAGTCACCATGCTTGGCTGTATCCTTGAACACATGGATTTCTGCCTCTGGAATGCTAAGATTAAAGACGTGTGCTACCACTGCCTATCCTCATGTTTAATATTGTGGCTGCTCTGTCTCTGATCCCAGATAAATTTATTAGCATGCACAATATTTGGGGGAATACAATACCATACACATGAATTTTATGATAGAGAAGTTGTAGAAAAGGAGAGGGATGAGCATCAGAAGAAAAAAGAATGGGAAGTCTTTAAGACATATTTCTTTTCATCTGGGCATGGTGGTGCATGCCTTTAATCCCAGGACTCAGGAGGCAGAGGCAGGTGGATCTCTGTGAGTTCAAGACAAGTCTGGTCTACAAAGTGAGCTCCAGGATAGCCAGGGCTATACAGAGAAAACCTGTCTCCAAAAAAACAAAACAAAACAAACAAACAAAAAACCAAGAGAATGTGAAAACAGTACATAGCTCTTTTGTAGGGAGGAGCAGTGTGTTAGGTTGGGGTGATGGTGGCGGTGCTTATTTTGTCACTGGCACAAGTATGAGAAAAATAGTTTATAACAAGTCTTTTTTTGTCCTGCCAGCCAGTTCTCAAATAATGACATGGTGACTCCTCATTAATTATGAAAGCTTTGCCTATAACTTAGGCTTATTTTTAACTAGCTCTTATAACTTAAATTAATCTATTTTTATTAATCTATGTCCTGTCACATACTACCCATCCTGCTTTCTCCATGTCTCCTCCCATCTCTCAAACTCCTAGATTCCTCCTGCTCTGTAGATGAATTTCTAAACAGTCTTATTAAATAAGAAACACAGAGCCAAATACAGGGGTGAAAGCCGTAGAGATCACAGAAATAGTTAGAGCCACCAGCTAGCCTTAACTCATCACACCGCTGCAGTTTCCCAAGCAAGAGTTTTTTCCTGTCTAACCTGTGCCTTTATTGCCTTGCTATTTTGCCTTTTCATTGGCTCTGAGCCCAGCTACCTCAGTTCCTTGTCACTGCCTGTCTGTACAGACCTCCAGGTCTCTGTGTTTAGTGTTGGGATTAAAGGTGTGTGTCACCACACTTGGCTGTTCCCTAGTGTGTCCTTGAACACACAGAGACTCTGCTTGCCATGTGATCGGATGAAAGGTGTGTGCTACCACTGCCTGACTTTTGTTTATGGCTGGCTATGTCCTCTGATCTTCAGGCAAACTTTATTTATTAACATACAAATAAAATATCACCACATTCTTCTTCCTTTCTCTCCTCAGAAATCTCATCTATACCTCCTGCCTAGCTATTGACCATTCAGCTTTTTGTCTAAATAAAAAGGAAAGGTTTTAACTCTAACATAGTAAAACTATATACAATAAGAACAATTATCAAGTAAGAATTACATTCACAATGTTTTAATTCATATGTATTTGGCAAATTCAGAGAAATTTGCTGTATTATCTATCATACAGATACTATATTATCTATCCTATCTTAGTGAGTCCAAAGTTTTATACCTAAACCATTTTCTATCATAACTTGTATTACCATCCTAAAAAGATATTTTTAGATCTTAAAACATCTTAGATAAACAACTTAAGTTTTTATGTTTTTCAACCTACAAACTTTACATCTTTTATGTAAGGTGGGTTTTTTTTTTTCTGAATTTGGTAACAAGGAAAACTGTATAACTATCTAGTCTTCAATTCCCATCAGAGACCCAAGAAGGATAAAACATTACCTGAAAATGGAGTTTTCCTGTTCAGACTGCCTGGTCCCAAATAACCAACTCAGAGGCTGAATATGAATTGTAAATGCTCAGGTGATAGCTCAAGCTTGTTACTAGCTAACTCTTAATTTAAATTAACACATATTTCTAATTATGCTTTGCCCCATGGCTCATGGCTTGCTACCTCATTTTCTGCACATCCTGCTCACACATCGGTGGCCGGCTGGCGCCTCTCCCATTCCACCGTCCTTCTTCTCAGCATTCTCAGTTTGGCTTTCCCGCATAACTTCCTGCCCAACTACAGGCCTGCAGCTTTTTATTAACCAATGAGAGTAATACATATTCATAGTGTAGAAAAGGATTGTTCCACAGCATTTCCTCCTTTTGTCTAATTAAAAAGGAAGGTTTTAAACTTAATATAGTAAAACTATATACAACAAAAACTGTTATTAAGTCAGAATTAGAGCAATAATATCTAATCCATTTGCATTTGGCAAAATTAGAGAAAATACTCTATTATCCATCTTATCTTGGTTAGTCTAAAGTTTGCATCTAATTTACTTTCTATTACAACTAAGGAAAATTATAATTATAACTATTTAGTCTTCAATTTCATCAAAGACCCTAGAATGGTGAAATGTTACCTAATGACAAGGACATCTTGCTGCCTGAAAAGTCACTCAAATTTCTTCTGTAACATTGGGACATCCAACTCTGGCCTACAGGCTTAGCATAGATGACAGACTTTCCTGTGAAACAGAATTTTGAAGGACTCTCCTATCTTGTCTTGGCAAAGTTCGGCAGTCACCTTTCTTACATTCTGCTGGTCCAGTTTGGACAGTAACTGTCAGCAATTGAGGCAAGGGCAGTTTCTTTGCCCACAAGGCTGGCTTTTGCCATAAAGAAAAAGAACTCCATATGGAGTTTCTTTGATGACCATCATCCTTTTTGAAGTAATTAGTGCTGCCAGGAGCAGATGTGTCTCACTGTTGAAAAAAGTCTAAGTTCTTAAAACATTTTAAACACCATATTTTGTAGGTCTTCAAAGTATTTAAAGATTGCCTATCTATCTAAAATATATCTCTGTATAACCTTGAAAACCTAGCTAATATGACTGTAAATTTGCTATTATAGGTGACTAATTAATCTGTATTTCTTAATTATATATTACATTTTAAATGAGCTGCATAAACATAATACACTAAACAAGAGTAGAAATATACATACAGTATAAAAAATTAACTTTAAATTTGTATCAATAAACCAAAATCCATACTAATGTAAAATATGTAAGATTAATATGTGCTTTTTGGATTAAAGTAGATTCAATAGTTTACCCTTTTATCTTATCATTTCTATATCCCCTCTTGTTTTTCATAACAAGATCCCTGAATCTAATCTCCTTTGTTTAGCTTTTTTCCTTTGTTTAGCATTATCTATAACAACTTGTAACCAATCCCCCTAAATGATGACAAACATTCATAATTTATTTTAGGGAATGTGGGCTTAGTTCTCTAGGCTACTTCCTATTTATTGGGGGCATTGGTAATTTTTGGGGGACCCTGAGAAAATTTAGGATTATGGTCAAGTCCTGGCTGGAATATTCTGTGAGGCTGGATTATCTCAGCCAGCAGTCTTAAAGTTATTCTGGATGTAGAACTCAGAGGAAACTGCAATGGAGTTTTCCTGCCTGGCCCACGGTCAGGATAAATCTCTCTCACCTGCCAGTCCCACAGCCACTCAGACCCAACCAAGTAAACACAGAGACTTATATTGCTTACAAACTGTATGGCCATGGCAGGCTTCTTGCTAACTGTCCATATATCTTAAATTAATCCATTTCTATAAATCTATACCTTGCCACGTGGCTCGTGGCTTACTGGCATCTTTTACATGCTGCTTGTCCTGGCGGCGGCTGGCAGTGTCTCCTTCTGCCTTCCTGTTCTTTTCTCCTCTCTGTTAGTCCCGCCTATACTTCCTGACTAGCCACTGGCCAATCAGTGTTTTATTTATTGACCAATCAGAGTAATTTGACATACAGACCATCCTACAGCAATCTGGGCCATCTGTTCCCATCAGAGATTTTTAAGGGGGTCTTCCTTGATCAAACCTGATTTTTCTTAACCCAGAATGAATCCAGAGCTTCCCATTTCCTGTGGAAATAAAAACAACCTCTCCCCCAAAGTAACATCTTTTGACTTAAATTTTGGAGTAAAGATATTTTTAAAATATATAGGTTGTTTAATATAGCAGTTTCTATGATCCAGTATCTCTTAGCAGCCAAAAATTAAAAGACAACACAATAACATACAGAGTCCAGACTCTCTGTGTATTTCCCATCTTTACATGTCTTATTATATATTTTTATTACTCTATTTCTTTTTTTAGGCCTTTGTTATTTTAAAAGTATGTTTTTTAATCTAAGACTGTATATATTCTTTTTAATTCTCTCTCCCAAGCCTATGCACATTTTTTAAAAAAACATTATGACCCATTTAGAGGTTTTTATTTTATCTGAATCTGTGTTTACTGTGCATCTGTAACCTTTTCGGTCTGCATGAGTGAAAAAACTATTGTGTAACTTAGATCATGGCATGTTGGTGCTGGCTCTTCCCCCTTGCTTCCCTGAGAGTCTAGTCTCATAGCAGAAGTATATTTACTGCCAGCTTTGGGAGCCCTGTTTACCTCTCCAACTCTGGGAAGTTTCTAATGTCCATGCCACCACCAAGTAGCAAGCCAATGGTTGCTCATAAACACCATTTAAGTGTTTGGTAGTAGGACCTCTCTAAAGAGCTGCCTGATTTTGGTGCTACCACTGAGTCAGAAAACCATCTCTTAAAGGAGCCATGCCTTTGCTCACCATCAGCAAACAGAGACACTGGAGAAAAGGCAGCTACCAAGAAGCTGTGCTTGACACCCGTCTTGTGTGTCTAGAATCCTTTTTAAGCTTTGTCAGGTTTAATGTGGAAATTTCGGCCACACATTAGAATGCCATGTGTAAATGGATGTCTCCTGTCCTGACCACCCAGTCCTAAATAATTGAATCAGAGGCTGAATATGAATTATAAATGCTTACCTGATAGCTCAGGCCTGTTACTATCTAACTCTTACACTTAACACATATTTCTATTTATGCTTTGCCACATGGCTCATGGCTTGTTAACCTCATTTTTTTACACATCATGCTTGCTCAACTGCTGGCTAGCATCTCTGCTGACTCTTACCTCCTTTGTCCCATCATTCTCAGTGTGGCTTTTCCACCCAACTTCCTTCCCAGCTACCAGCCTGTCAGCTTTTTATTAACTAATGAGAGTAATACATATTCATAGTATAGAAAAGGATTGTTCCACAGGAATTACTTGAGTAAACAGGAAGTGCAGAGCAAGCAACTTCCAAAACTATGGAAATGACAGAGACCTCTGGCTGCCTGGATAGTCACCCAAATTTTCTCTGTAACATTGGGGCATCTATCTTCAGCCTATAGGTCTAGAATATCTGACATACTTTTCTGTGAAGCAGGAATTTTGAAGGATTGTCCTACCTTGTCTTGGCAAAGTTTCTTTTGTGTCCTGCTTGTCCAATTTGTACAGCATACTGTCAGCAGTTGTGGTAAGGGCAGTTTCTTGCCCAAATGTCTATCTTTTCCACATTGAAAGCAAACTCCATCTGGAGGTTTTTTGATGCCCATCATCCTTTTTTGAAGTAAATTGTGTAGGTCTTTGAAGTGTTTGAAGACCATCTATCTATCTAAAATATATTTCTGTCTGACCTTGGAAACATACCTAACATGACTACAAGTTTGATTATTATAAATGACTAACTACTAACTTGCATTTCTTAATTATCCTAAGTGGTTTATAATAATCTTTTAAGGATAGAACTTTATATTACATTTTTAAATGAGCTGCATAGGTATAATACCTCAAGTAAGAGTAGTAACATATATACAATAAAACAAAAATAACCTTACATTTGTACCAATATATAAAAATCCATACCAATGTAAAATATTTGAGACTAGAAGTTCAAAAGTAAACTCAACAATCCACCCTTTTATCCCATCATTTTTACACTATATCCCCCCTTCAGAAAATAGATCCCTGAATCTAATTTCCTTTGTTCAGCATTTTTTTCTGACAATGACCAATAACAGCTTGTAACTAAACCTCCTAAATGCTGACAAACATCCATAACCCACTGAATGACCAAAATCCACCCATCTCACCTTTTGGGAATGTGGGCATCATGTTCTCTAGATTGCTTCCTGTTGTCTAGGGGTGATGGCATCTTTGAGAGATTATTGATTCCCCAGGGTCCAAGGGGGCTTTGCTATGTCTGATGTGGGATATCAGGGGGGAAAAATCTATATACAGTATGTTCTTATGTCTGTTAACTTTATTCCTCTAAGACAAAATTCTATCAATTCCGCTATGCTCCACCAGGCTTTCAAGGCAGGAACAACTCTAGACATACCAAGCTCTATATCTGTCTACGTTTTTTCTCTGGGATGAAATCCTGTCTCCATAACTACAGTTCCATCCAGCTCCCCAGCTCATAGTCCAGCTAACGACTAACTCCTATGCTTCCAGCCTCATCTTCGTCCTCTGTATCCTCTTTCTCCATCTCTGCTACTCTCTACTCCTGGCACTCAGACAACTCTACCCAAGATCTGCTTACCCTCGATGGAACCTCTGTCATCCTCTCTTCTCTCTTGCCATACTGTTCTGTCTCTTCTCCAGAAAGTACCTGCCTTTTCTTTCCCTGGGCACCTTGTTCCCTGCCTCCTCAGGAATGTTGTTTTACCTTTCACCTTGGTATGTAAAAACCTCTTTTGTTCTCAGTCAAAGTGCTCTGGAGAACCACTAGGCCTTCTCAAGGTGAGGAGATGGTCTGTGCTTCATTAGCACAAGAAACAAAGCTATGTGTCTCCCGCCAGCTTGTCTCCTAAACTCAGCAGGGCAGTTAGTAACTTAGTAGGTTCAGCAGGTCTGGGGATATGAACTGTTTACCAATAGGTCTGGACATGCAAGGATTTCATAGCGGAAGACAGCTGAAATATTAAAGGCTGGGTAACACGAAATATTCATAATAAATGGCTTTGCCTTTTGACAGACCCTTGGCCAGTCAAAGTTCAGCTTTAATACACAGCTGAATCTCTATGATATATTCTTGCGGCCTGCAAGAGAGAGACCCTGAGCAAATTGGAATAATAGTCAAGTCCTGGAAGAACTAGCTGTATTTTTTTTTAAGTGTGAGGGAAAGTGTAGAGCTTATCTGAAGTCTTGACTGGATAGTCTGTGAGGCTGGACCATCTCAGCTAGCAATTTTGAAGTTGTTTTGGATGCAGAATTTTGAGGAAACCGCAACAGGGATATTTTCAGAGGCTAGATCACCTGAGCTACTTGCCTTTATTGGTGTCTGGCCCTTTTTTCTGAAAACATAAAGCCTTTAAAGGTTTATATATACCTGTATAAACACAAGTATGGAATGTATGGTGTATACAAATCAGATAAAGATGATTTTTGTTTGTTTGTTTTATGTTTGAGCAGGTAAAAGCATGTCAACTTTATAAGTCCATTTGGACTAAATAACCAAACCTCTATCCATGCCATATGAAAGGATAACATGTAATAATAATGTCATGAGGACTCTATAGCCAACAAGATTTATCATGTCTTATCCAGTCTCAGAGTTGTTCCCATGTGGAGGGATCAGCATACACATCATCTGTCCTGTATTCTTTCTTGACCTTTTCCCTCATGTGTAGCCAAGATCCTCAGGAGATCTCCCCTGGTCAAGTCTGATCTTTATTAATTTTGAAGAGAACCATAACTTTTTGTTTCCTGTGGAAACAAAGGCATAATCTCTTCCCCAGTACAACATATTTTCTAACTTCTATTTTGAAGTTAAGACATTCTTAAAATATATAGGTTGCTTTAATTTAGCAGTTTCCATAATCCAATGTTTCTCAGCAGCTATTGTTTTTTGTACATTAGCATTTAAAAACTGTAGTCAACAAAACAGCATACAGGATCCAGACACCCTGTGTGTTTCCCATCTTCACATGACTTATTTTTTATAGTAGTTTACTCTCTTTAAAGACTTTATTTATTTATTTATTTATTTATTTAGACAGGGTTTCTCTGTGTAGTTTTGGTTCCTGTCCTGGATCTCGCTCTGTAGACCAGACTGGCTTCGAACTCATAGAGATCCTCCTGGTTCTGCCTCCGGAGTGCTGGGATTAAAGGTGTGTTCCACCACTGCCTGGCTAAGACTTTATTATTTTTAAACTGTATTTTTTCTATTACTTTCTATACCCATTTTTGTTTCTTTCTTCAGCATTTAAGCACATTTTTAAACACACTGTGCTTTTTTAGACGTTTTCTGTGTCTGTACCTGGCTTTACTAAGCGATTGCAGCATTTTCTAACCGCATGAGACAAATCTGAAACTACCATGTGGCTCAGCTTAGCACAAGGCACTGGTGCACGGCACTGAACTGCAGTACTAGGAAACCACATCTAGCTCCTTGTCCAGAGTTTTCTAAGCTTTCTCAGGCCCTATGTTTGGATATTTGAGCCTCCACATTGGATGCCATATGTAACAAATCTTTTTCTTTCCCTCCAGCCAGCTTTCAAATATTGTCACAGAGACTTATTAACTATGAAAGCTTGGCTTATAGCTTAGAGTTGTTTTTAACTAGCTCTTATAACTAAAATTAACCCATTTCTATTCATCTGTGTTCTGTCACATACCACCCATAATGCTTCTTCTGTGACTCCTTCCATGTCTCCTTGCATCTCTTATGTGTCTAATTCCTCCTCCTTTCCCTTTCTCTCCTCAGAAATCCCTCCTATACCTTCTACCTAGCTATTGACTCTTCAGTGTTTTATTATACCAATCATGGCAGTACACCTTCACCCAGTGTACAAATATCCCATAACAATAGTTTAAAGAAGGAATAAGACATTTTATCTCATAATTTCACAGTCAGTTAGCTAGCTAGCTGCATTGCTTTGGGCATGCAGCAAGGCAGAGCATTGGCAATTGGAGTATGAAAAAGTCACTGTTCACTTCATGGCAGCTAGGGAGCAGAGAGAATTAGGAAGGGGTTGGGGATAAGGAATATGTTCCAGGGTGTGTCCCAGTGATGCCCTACCTCTTACTTTCTATTATTTCCTATTAATGCCAGCATATGACAGATCCATCCAAAAGATGAATTCCTTCACTAAGGCAGAGCCTTCATGCAAAACTATGTATATTGTATGTTTTAAGTTAAGGAATGCTGAGCCACAGCTTAGATGAAAACATCCCAAGACAAATTTGCTCTTGACATTCACTGAGATTTAAGGTGTTTCAGAATCTTCACTCTGTCTACACTATGATTTAGACAGGAACAGGATTGGAAATGAGATTAATGCCTGGACTCCCTGCACTTGAGTTGTTGAAGTAAGTTTCAGCTTGGCTATACAGCAAGACCTTGTCTGCTTTCATTTTCTCATTGCTGTGTTAAAACTCGGACAAAGGGAACTGGGGATGAAGAGGTTTACTTTTTTATTTTAGAGGAGGGCATAATCCATCACAGTGAGGAAGACAAGCTTGCCTGTGGTTTCTGTGGTGATGGAAGTGTTTGGTGATTTGTCCATCTATCCTTGAATTAGTGAGTGCTGCAGGGCTCTACCCTCAGGGCCTGCCACCTGGCAACCTACTTCCTTCTACTAAACTAGACCAACCCATGGTTCTACAACCTCCCAAAACAGTACTACCAGTTGGGGAGCAAGTTTTCAAATTCATGACCCAGTGGGGACATTTCACACTCAAATCATGACACTCTCTAAAAATTCTGAAGGGGGGGAAAGAAAAAGAAAGAAACTGTTATGGCAAAAGAAGCTCCATTTTATGCTAGTCATCCATCTTGGTACCCGCCACCCATTTGTCTCTGACTCCAGTCCCTGGAAGGTAAGTTCCCAGTAACCCTGACTCAGTGACCCGCATCCGAAAGTGTCACAGCTGTGACTGTCTACTTGTTATGACTGATTTTTTTTTTTTTTTCCCTTTAACTGGATACCCAAAGATTGTTTTAAATTGCCTTAACCACTTAATTTGGCAGAACAGAACAGTTTTTCTTGCTTCCATAGATATTGAAGGTCTTTGTGTGGTTTTACCCTTTGAAGGTTCTTCCCCACATCCCTCCTACATGGCAATCTCAAATTTGGCTCACAGATTGTTTGTCCTGCTAACAGCTAATCAGTAAATCTGCTTAATTATAATTGGATTTAGTCTATGGTCTTTTCCCAGGTGTCACAAACTCCACAACATTTGCAGGCCCCAGGAAGATCCCTGGGAGACCCCAGACTCAGGGCCAGGGGTCTGGGATAGACCCCAGAGGGAGCAGGTCCCAAGTGGACTTGATATATCCTAGGGATTGTCAGGGTGCACCATGTAGCATGGGTCAGTTGAAGAAAGAAGGCATTCCCAGGATGAAAATTTAAGGCCTATGTGGCAGCAGGAAGGTCCAGCCTCTTCTGATGGACTGAATCCCAAACAGCTGTACAAAGGCATATTGATTGAAAGTTACACAAAGTATTTCCTCATACCAAGGTCTTTAATCTTACTTTACATGTCTTACTGAAGGAGAGCATCACATGCCTACATGACTCTAGTCCTTTATTATGTATTGTGTGCAATACAGAATAACACAAGGTGTGCCTGAGGAGTCTTGTGACCAAAGTCATGGGATGGCTGCAAAGCCCCTTCAGGAAAACAAACACTGTTTTCCACAAGGATTCTTCAAGGTCAAAGTACTTCTAAAACCAGCTTTTCCTTCTAATATCTACCCCATATAGTGATTCTGCTAAATTCCTACATTTCCCCCTTTCATTTAAGCTAATTTAACTAAGTTAAAGATTATGCAGCTACACAGTGAGGACAGCCTTTTCTCTCTCATGCTGTTTCAAAGTCTTATGTGCAGAAGTCAGAATATACTTGAAAGCCAGTAAAATTATCATAGTAAAAACAAGTATAACAATTGCTAGGATAAGAATGTTTCCAAAATGATTCACTGGATTAAATGAAGCTATGCTATCTGCAAGGGTTTCTATAATATCCATTCCAGACACTTCAGGGAACCTCACTGAAAGGGTCTCCTTAATTTCTTATTGTAAATCAATCATTCGAGAAACATTAGGGTGACTCAACAAATGCATTTTAACCTTTTCCCAATCATATTTGCTTTCATTAGACTTTAAAAGTGTAATACAATAAGTTGTAACATTCCAATCACATTTTAACTTAATTTATTCCTTTAAAGTCTCTAAGTGATCTCCTAAAAGCAACACAGGTTGCCTCAAGTCAGCTATCTCATTAATTATCTCATTACCTATTTGCTTCTGTTGAGCCCAAAGTTCTGCACAATGCTGATGTCAGTCTCTAACAAATTCAGCAGTTTAAATTTCTTTATGAAGGGCCACTCTGGCTGTTGCGGCAGTAACAGTCAATGCAATAATTCCCATAATTACAACAACAATCAGTCCAATCATCCGACATGTTCTTTTTAATATTCTTTCAACAAGTTTCTTGACTAGAATCAGCACAGATGAGTCTTGCCATGGCCCCAACAACTTCACTGGTATCTAGATTGCTGGCCTTGTTCTAAGAATACATAAACTTCCAGTTTATGTATTCTTATGCATGCTAGTTATGTTACATCAATAACATACTAGCGTTAATGCAGGTACGGAGAGTACAATGTTCGCAAGCAATACTGTAATTATTAGGGTGCCATTGTATAGGCCCTTTCAATAATATATGTGGTAATGGTATACATGATACAAAAGTGTGACTCTGATTCAATCAAAAGGACAAAGTATGCTTACCATAATAAACATTTAACTTTCCTTTAAAAAGTTTAAGAAGGCATAAGGTACTTGCCATTTTCCAGAAATTAGTCTGAATTGAATTGCCAAATTATAATACAGAACCTGACATTCCGACTCCATGCCATTGGATAGGTTCAGTAACAGTAGAGCTAATTTCTAAAGTTTCATTCAAACTATACTGCTGCCATCTTAACTCTGAGTGAGAATATTTTCCTTGAGGTAAACCATAAGGGCTCCAATCAATGATGTCTCCACGGGAGATATTAATAAGCCCTTGAGGTTTCTCTCCTTTACATTGCTGCCAATGTACCCAGTCAGATTCCTTGTTGGTAACCCACATCTCACAAGAAAATAGATTTATGGAACTGGTAGAATTAATCTCCTGTCCTCTAAAACCAGATGCATGAAGCATATAAAATTTATCATGAAAATTCTGGGCAGTCCTATGATTAACTAAAGATAGCTAAAATTGAAAAGTTATATTTAGACAATGAGTTCTGTTATTCATACATATAGGAATTTCTTGCACTCCCACAATGTAGTTTGTAATTTCCTTACCCTCTTCCTCAGGCTTAGCAGGTCCTCTGTGCTCATAAGGACCAGGTAGCAATGAGGATTCATTGACTGCAACAGGAATGTCCATATCTCCCCAACTTACTTCTTTGTTAATCGGAGGATTGGCAATATAAGCCCAGTGAGTATGATCAGACCCCCTTGCCTGTACAGTTACCCCAGACAGCACAGCAAGGAACAAAGTTATAGCATTCAAAGGTTCCTTGGCCAGCCAAACTATTGCTTCTCCTTCAGTCAATTTCTTAAGCTTTCAATGTAGAAGGACCTGCTGACTGCTTCAAAGGTTTTTAGTGTCTTTTTCTCCCCAGAGCTGTATTATGTATATCAGCAGCCAAGGCACCCAGGAGACTTCTCTTGTTCATGTCTAAGTTTTATTAATTTTGATGTTATCCACAACTTCTTGTCTCCTGCAGAAACATATGCATAACCCTGGCTCCATTATAGCATCTTCGTCATTTTCCATACTGATTGTCAATACATCCTTGTAGCACACAGGCTGATTTAATTCAGCAGTTTTTTCCCCTATGGTAACAACAGCCTTTCAGCAGCTGTTGTCTCTGTTTCATTAACATTTAAAAATTTTTAAGTTAGTAAAGCATTATGTAATCTATCTCTGGGAGCTCTCATATCCCCCTTTTGTTGTATAAGCATCTCTTAGAGTACTATTAGATCTTTCAACAACTGCTTGTTCTGTAGGATTATATGGTATTTCTGTAATATGCTTTATGTTATAATATGCAAAAATTGTTTCATTTTACTGGAAACATAAGCAAGAGCATTATCAGTTTTAATTTGTATTGGTACACCCATTACAGCCATTGTCTCTAATATATAATTACAGAATCAGCTTTTTTAGAATGTAAGGCAGACAGATGTACATTGAAATCTAGAGTATGTATCCATAGTATGATGAACATATTTTAATTTTCAGATTCTGCTAACTAAAATACATCCATGTGCCGAATTTTATTTCTTCGAGTGTCCTTAGGACTACTTTCTGCTGGTAAAGGAATTTGAGTATACAAAGAACAATTAGGCAGTTTTTTTTTTTTTTAAAATAATCTCTTTAGCCTATTGCCAGGTTATAGAAAATTTATTCTTTAAGCCTTTGCTATTAACATGATGTTTTCATGAAATTTTGAAGCTTTTAATACATTTCCTGTTAATTTCTTTATTTCCTTTTGCTAATGTTCCAGGCAATCCTGTATGAGACTGAATATGGGTAATATAAAGTGGGCAATTCCTTTTTCAGATTGTGTGTTGTGGTTGTATAAATAATAAAGTTAATTCTGAATTATCAGGAATAAGTTCATCAGTTACAATATGTAATACAACCCCTTCTGCATATTGAGAATCAGTAATTATATTAAGAGATTCATTAAGGCCTAGTAAAAACATTAGAATGGCATACAACTCTGATTTTTTTAACTGAAGCATATGGACTTTGAATCATTTATGTTTCCTGCTTTATAATCAGCCATTCCAAATTTACCTGTGTCAGTACAGAATGTAAGAGCCTCAGAAATGGGCACTTTCCTCACTGTGCTGGAAAGAATCCATTCAGTTCTTTTTATGAACTGAAGTCTTTTATTTTGGGGGGTATTTATTGTTAATTTCTCCTAAATAACTACAGGCTCTTTGCCAGCCATCATTAATTATCCATAATTGCATAATTTCATATGGTACCATAATCTCAAGTGGATCCATTCCTGACAGTTGATGAAGTCTTATTCTTCCTTTTATAATTAATCCAGAAACCTTTCCTATATAGGTTTTTTTTAACTTTCTACTCTATTTATGAGCTAAAATATCCATTTGAAAATATCATCCTCTCTTTGCACAATAAACCCAGTAAGGGAGTGGGTAGATGGTAAAATTGCCGGAAGAGATTCATTGTGAGATCTAATTGATCTCTATAGGCATTCTGTATTTCCTGTTCTACTTGGGTCAGCTCCTTTTCAGCTTCAACTATTAATTGGCTTGGACTGTTTAAATCCAAGTCACACTGCAGAATTTGAAACAAATTCCTAATTCTTGAGTAGACAATCTAATGGTAGGCTGCAACCAATTAATATTTCCCAATAATTCCTAAAAATCATTAAGAGTGTGCAATTGATCTCTTCTTATCTGTACATTTTGTGGCTGAATTCTTTGTTTACTAAATTTAAATTCTAGATAACTAAGAGAATCCCCTCTCTGAATTTTTTCCAGAGCAATTTGTAATCCCTATTAAGGCAAGATCTGTTGTGTTTCAGCAAACACCCTTTTAAGGATATCCATATCAGAGGCAGCTATTAAGATATCATCCATTTAATGATAAATAATAGACTGAGGGAATTGTTTATGTATCACTTCCAGTGGTTGATTTATAAAATATTGGCATAAAGTTGGATAATTTAACATTTTCTGGGGGAAAAACTTTCCAATAATATCATTTTACTGGTTGAGTATTATTATAAGTAGGAACTGTAAAAACAAAAATTTCTCTATCCTGTGCTTGTAAAGGAATAGTAAAGAAGCAATCTTTTAAATCAACAACTATTATAGGCCATGCTTTAGGTAATAAATAAGGTAAAGGGATTCCAGGCTGTAAAGGAACCATGGGATTTGTTTGCAGCTCTCAAATCAGTCAACATTCACAATTTTCCAGATTTCTTTTTTATTACAAATATAGGAGAATTCCAAGGACTTGTAGTTTCCTCAATATGTTTAGCATCTAACTGTTCCTGTACCAGTTGCTCAGCACCTGCAGTTTTTCTTTAGTCAAGGGGCACTGCTCCACCCATATGGGCTTTAATATTCCTTTCTGTCCTTCAGATCCTATACATTTAATCCATTCCACACTTTCTTTTATGTTAGATAATGTTCCGATATCTGAGACTTGAATAGAAACTTCTTGCAAAGGCCAGTTGGGTTTCCCTGAGAAATTATAGATACATCAGCACTAGAATCTAATAATCCTTTAATCTTAATCCCATTTAGTTTTAGGCCTTTCATCATTGATGAACGCATTTCAGAATACCATTTTTTTCCCAGTACTTCCAAAATCTTCTCTTCTACTTATTGGAGCTGCTTTGCCGTTAAAATACGGGAGTGATAACAATTGAGCAACTTTACCACCAGAATTTATTTGCATAGTCCCTTTTACATAAGAAATCTATAAAAGCATTAAAATCAATCTCTATAGGATTTTAGGTAACTTTAGACAATACTAATGGGGTATTTTTATAAAAATTTAAAAAGAGGATCCTTTTTATAGATCCCAAGTAACATGTTAATGAAACTTGCCAATTATTAGCAGTGTGGAACAAACAATTTATCTGTATTTTATTTAGTGGAAAAAGAACTTTTGAAGGCTCTTTATCAGTAAGAGATTTTTTTTATGAACTTTTACTTTAGTAACCACATTACTTAATAAGCTAACACAACCCACTCTGTTTCAGGTGTTACATTTCTATAGAATTTAACGAAGAATTTCCAAGAAGTAACTTAAAGAGCAGAGCCTAATTCTCAGTAATGATACATACAACAGCATATCCAATGATAAGGTTCAAAATCATGAATTTTGTTTTTTCTTTATTTATTATGAAAATTAAACATTCATTTAAACATTAATTAGACAATCAAGAGAAGAGAACATTGTTGCATGAATCCTAATGGTCTTATAATAAAAACCTGGAGCCAGATCTGGGGTAAATGCTGAAAGATCAGAGAGACAATGGAACAAGCCACAGCCACTTCTCACTTCACCAACTCCTCAGCTGATCCTGTCTCCACAAATCCTCAGACTGAATGCCTCTGAGTCCTCAACCAAAAAGGCTTTTAGTTCCTGTAGCCTCACGCCTTATATGCCTTTCTCCACCCAGTCATTTCACTTCCTGTCTCAACCTTCCTAGTGCTGGGATTAATGGCATGTGTACTTCCCAAATACTGGGGTTAAAGGCATGTGCCACTACTGCCTGACCTCTGTGTTTAATTTAGTGGCTGGCTCCCTCCTCTCATCCTCAGGCAAATTTTATTAGAGTACAACAAAATATCACCACAGAGCATCCTCCACACAATGAATGACTAATACCTATGGAAATCCAAATAGCATTGACTTGGTATTTTATGTTTTGACTGGAACTGGATTTACTAAAGTTGGGCTTGTTTTAATTTTTTCTTTCTCCCATGAAGAGACCATTAATGAGATATTCCCATTATAAGGGAAAAAAAACAAAAGACATTTCCCACAAAGGAGCCTTTAATATTGAGTTATTCCCACCACGAGGGAAAAACAAAACAAAACAAAAAAACCATTTAAGCCAAAAAAAATTGCTAAGCTCTGTGCTGTGCATTTCTAGGCTGCAGCTGTGAGCCCACCTGTCACTCTTCGTCATTCGGCTGTTGCTGCTCTATGCAGGTAGGCTGATCTCTGAGAGCTGACAGCAGCTCTGAGTTTCTAAAATCCTTAATTTTTGTCTATTATTGGAAAAAGCCCCTCCCCCTTTCTATTTCTACTGGGAAGAGACTTTTTTCTTTTCTTTATTTTTCCTTTATATGGCCTTTTTATTTCTAGGCCTTGATTCATCATTTTCTCTTCTTCTACTGGGAAAGTCTTTTTTCTTGATTAAACATTTTTCCTTTTTACATCGAGAAATTTCTTTTTTTTTTAAATTTATTTTCCTTCACTTTCTCCTATTGTGAAGATACCTTTTTTTAAACTTCCTTTCCTTTCCCTTTCTCTACTGGGAAGATTTTCCTTGATTTACCTTTGTCCCAGGAGCCATTTTACTTGTTGCTTTGGCATTCTGGCCTGTCTCTTGGGGACCCGCCCAGCATCCTGATGCCATCTTATGTAAAGCCCCCTTTAAGAAAAAAACAACTCTCCCTTCTTCTTCCTCTCTTCCTTCCTCCCTTTCTTGCCATGACGTAGTGTACACATCCATTTTCCCTCTTTCCCTCCCTTTCTCCCTCTCTCTCTCTGTCTCTCTCTCTGTCTCTCTCTCTCTGTCTCTCTCTCTCTGTCTCTCTCTGTCTCTCTGTCTCTCTCTGTCTCTGTCTCTATCTCTCTCTATCTCTCTCTCTGTCTCTCTCTCTGTCTCTGTCTCTCTCTCTCTCTCTCTCTCTCCTTCTTTCTATTCCCTCTCCCCTCCCCCTTTGATAATATAACTTTCCATGTGGATGCTGTGTCTGCATGGTGTGAGCAACTTTCCACTGTGTTTCATTGGTGCTGTGTGACTTGGCAGGCCCTCCTGGTGTCTTCTTCTACCTGCTGGCAGTCTGAGAAATGCTGGGACCCTCTACCTCCCAACACCATCACATTTCCAGCTGGAGGATCACTGGGACCCTTCATCCTGCTTCTGGCCATTTTCCATGAGTGAGGATTCATCTCATTTTGACCATAGTTTCTCACCTTTCACTCTTGCCCAAAAGCTCCATGTGTCTCGGACTCAGTCCTTAGGCATCTGTTCCCATGTGAAAACATACAGAAAAGCTTGCCCCCGCTTACCCTAAGACCCCTAGATCTTTGGATGACAATCCACTGACTCGCCTATGATGTTGTCGGTCCTTGCTGACACTCTGGGATGCTGGAGTTCAGTCTGCTGGTCCTTCTACCTCACTCATGTAAAGTGAGTCTACCACCAAACCTCTAATACCCCTCACAGCCTCTGCCCGTGATCTCTGTCCTGTTCACTCTCCTATCCCAGCTCTAGCCTGCTGGATTCCTTCCTTGTCACCCACCCACTTCCTCATCCTCCTCCAGCCTCTGCCAAAGCAGTTACATCATCACCTGTCACCAGGTCCCTTTCCATGGCCCCTGCACCCTTTCAAATTGCCTGCCAGGCAGAGCTTGTTCTCTTTGCCTGTCCCTTACCTCCCTTCCTCTCCTTGTCTGTCATTTCATTTCTTGCCTCCTCTTCTCTCTCTCACTTAACTCTGTTGCCAGGACCTCATCTGTCTGTTCCACCCTTGGCAGATCTGCTCTAAGGAGGAACCTGGCACTGCCATTTTTCTGCAGCTGCCTGTCCTTCTTGCCTGACCAGGCTTCAACTGACCAGGAAATGGATGGGCTAAAGTCCTGGACCTGGGAATACCTCCCTTGGTTTGAGAGCTGACTGGGAGCATGCAAAGCTACGGCTCTCCAGGTGGGTGGCAGCGTAAGGACCTGAGGCCTGCCCCAGGCCAATAGGTGGGCTGGGAGCCGGTGTGATGGAGAATGGGAACCCTTGGGCAATTGGGGGCCCCAGGCCCCGCCGGTTGCCGAGTGGAAGGGGTGGAAGATATAACATGATCCCATTTTGGATTACCACCATAGGATTACAAAACAACAACAACAACAACAACAACAACAACAACAACAACAACAAAAACCCCACATGACCACATACATGGTCAGGTACCAGAGGGTAATCACAGGGTCAGGCACCATCATGACTAAGATCAAAGAGAAACAGGTATATGGCCTCATCACCGTAAGACTCTACCACCGCTTTTACTAAGGGCAGCAGAAAGTCACTTCCTGTCCGAGGCCCAAGCATGATCAGGGGCAGTGAGTGCTCATGTAGGTGTGGGCCCAAAGACTTATCCTGTCCCTCCCTCCTGGGTTCTTAGGTATTAGCAGTGACACATGCTGGTGATAAGGCTGGAAAGAACTCTGGAAAGATGTTTTCCTGCTCTCAACAAGCTGGCTTTCAGTTCCCTGTGGGCAGGGCAGCACGCTCCTGTGGCTCCCACCGGCCCCAGAGGACCCACCTTCCTGCCCCACTGCTCGAGCCACCCCCTCCAGGGTCTTCTTTTTAAGAATAGTTTCTTTATTTTATATTTTTATAAAATTTGTTGAGACTTTCACACAGTGTATTTTGAGCATATTCAACCCCATTTCTGGTATTTCTCCCAGATCCATCCCTACACCCAACCTCCCTAGCCACCCAACATCATGCCAGTCCCCTACACTTTTCTATTGAGTATTTGCATTGCCCAAAAGCACTTGGGAGTGAGGCCTGACCTGGAGTGTCATCCACCTTTCAGGGATCATCACATCCTTAAAGAAAAGAGACTTAATTTTAAGGTGATTTTTAAAAATGTTGTTTTAGAGTGATCTTAAAGAAAATTAATTCTTAATAACCATCTCAGAATTATCCTCCTGGGCGTTGACGCTCTATGGTTGCTAATTGTCTCATTTCCTTGTCTTTGTTCTCAGCCCAGAAGCCTCTGGCATCTGCTTGATTGCTTTGTTCTTTCATTTTTCATTTATTCACATAGGCAAAAGCAATTAGCTTCAGCACAGTAAGTAGAAAGGATATTACTTTCTAAGAGCAGTTTTAAATGTTTAAATTTATGGCCAACTTGCCAGCTCATTTTATAGGTAAAGAAAAAAAAATCAAGCTTTACTTTTTCTAAAGCCACTAGGTCTCTTGATAAAAAAAAAAAAAAGTTCTAAGATGTAAAAATCCATGCATGCTTTGAAGCCTCAAAAATAATTTAAGATACAAATACCAATTATAAAGATATAAATAAATGATTTAAATGCTTCAGATTACTTTCTCCTTCTATAATATTGTTATATTAAGATTTTAAAATTTCAGATGTTGACAGTAATAGAATTCTGGTACTATTTGGGTCACAATCTCAAGATTTTAAGTTTTCTTTGGTTGTCTTTTAAATATAAACCTAAAAGTTCCAAATAAGTTCATGAATTTTAACTTCTGTTCCCAGTTTGAACTTGTCTCAACAGGTTTCCACTTGCCCGGCAGACACAGCTAAGCATAGTTGCTAACTGCAACCTTGCTGACTTCAACCTGTGAACCACGGACTTACTAAAAGCTCATATGGACAACTCAGTGAATATAAGTGCTTCTTGTTTCCAGTTTGACCAAATCAAATGCTTCTGATAAATGCCTCACTGCCCAAATTCCCTCCTTCCCTTTGACTAGCCTTTCAGCCCTGTTGGGTTCTGACCATCTTCTCCCCATTTCAGCGTGGTGCAGCTATAGAAGAGAGTACATTTTCCCTACCCCGAAACAGGCTAAGTGAAAGGAAAACTCTCTGGCATGGGGGACAAAATGGCTACATACTAGGAAACTGGACCCAGACTTGTTAATTAATAGATTTATTAACTAGAATGGTTCTGCAAAAAGATAAGACACTTGACCTTCTTTATATAAAACAAAAGAGGTATTATATGCCTTAAGAAATTATTATTTCTATATAAATCTTTCAGGATTATAATCTTGCTACAGCACTACAGGGCTGTAAAAATGACAATATAAGAATGTGGGGGGGGGCTGGAGAGATGTTCAGAGGTTAAGAGCACTGGCTGCTCTTCCAGAGGTCCTGAGTTCAATTCCCAGCAACCACATGGTGGCTCACAACCACCTGTAATGAGACCTGGTGCCCTCTTCTGGCGTGCAGGCATACATGCTGTATACATAATAAATAAATAAATCTTTAAAAAAAAAAAAAAGAATGTGTGTCTAGTCTCCTTGTCCTTGCTAATTTTGTTAAGCTGTAACTAATTGGAAAAACTGTATATCCAGATTTAACTTATATATGCTCTCAAAATTAAGCCTAAAATAACATTTGATTTTGTTCCTCAACCTCATTGTGATGTAGACCACCACATGGCTGGCAGCTATAAAAGTACATTTAGCCCTGATGACCTCTCTGTTTATCTCCTTCTAGAGTAAGGAAGCAACAAGACTCAAATATTTGGGATTGGTATGGATTTTTTTATATGATGATAGAGATGTAAAGCTATATTTGATTCAACACTGATTTATACTACTATATATGATAATAGAAATTTAAATTTATAAAGATCTATTCAGATTAACAAAAGCTAACTTAGAGCTTTATACCTATATTTTTGCCAAAGTTCAACACAAAGCTTCTAGAGAATTTAAATAAATGATGGCATAGGTTTGATAAATAAGGTATTTGAGAAATAAGATACATATTCTATGATGGAGTTTCTGGTCCCCCGACAGGGTCCTTTTCTCAGAGTTGGGCCACATCCCCGAATCACAAGCCTTTTTTCCCTTGTTCCCATTTGACCCTGAGATCCTTCCCCGGTCACTCCTCTTTGCCTTCTCAGGAGACAGTAAGTCCTAGTCTTATGAAAGCTGCTAATATATTGGAGACTTAGAGAATACTAGTTGATAGTCAGTCATTCATGCCTAATGGACAGATAGTCATCAAATGCTTAGAGATATGAAGAATATGGCATTTAAAATGTCTAATTAAAAAGCCTTTCATGATAGAGAGACATGCTGGCTCCTGGCTGCTGTGGATATCGTTCTGTATAAATAAAACACTGATTGGCCAGTGGCCAGGCAGGAAGTATAGGCGGGACAAGGAGAGAGGAGAATTTTGGGAAGTGGAAAGCTGAGTGGGAGAGACACTGCCAGCCGTCACCATGACAAGCAGCATGTGAAGATGCCAGTAAGCCACAAGCCACGTGGCAAGGTATAGATTTATCGAAATGGATTAATTTAAGATATAAGAACTAGATAGCTAGAAGCCTGAGCCATTAGACCAAACAGTTTAAACAATATAAGTCTCTATGTGTTTACTCGGTTGGGTCAAAGTGGCTGTGGGACTGGCGGGTGAGAGAGATTTGTCCTGACTGTGGACCAGGCAGGACTGGAGAAAATTCTAGCTACACTGGCAGCACCTTTATTTCCTCCAAAGAAGATGGCTGGGCACAGAAGAACCTCCTCCTGAAACTTGTTCCAGAGTGGCAGCACCAGTCACCAAGCAAAAATTGCCTTTCACCTCAACTACTGCCTTTCACCTTGACTGCTACCACAGCCTTCTTCAGCTCCTTGACAGCTACCAGGGCCTTCTTGAAACCATGGACAGCAGGACTCTGGGAAATACATTGCCTCACTTTGTTCTAGACAAAGTAGGCTGGTCCTTCCCACAAGTTTCTATCCCACAACTGTCTGATCTTCTGAGGCCTGGCAGGCCCAGGCCCTGAGACCTCTACCTTCAACAACCATGGAGATCCCTAGGGTGGCTGTCTAGGTAGCCAGCAAGTCTCTGTCACTTTTA
Source organism: Peromyscus nudipes (assembly GCA_902168325.1). Lineage (NCBI taxonomy): Eukaryota > Metazoa > Chordata > Mammalia > Rodentia > Cricetidae > Peromyscus > Peromyscus nudipes. Next base: position 17,337 of record CABHPH010147221.1, on the reverse strand, counting down.
ATTGCTAACTCAGGTAAAGTTCATCTTTCTCAGATGTCTGATGTCACTTGACAACCAGGTTTTGTCAGTTCAACAACAGCAGCCAAGGCCTTACCTGCCTTTTCAGCTCTCTATGTAAAATTCAAAGGCTTATTCTCTTAGAGCTAATACTGCTTTCAGTATCTCCTGGTGAATTAGATTTTTAAAAAAGCTTAAAGCTGTCTCACTTCTGTTCACTTACTGATCCTTTTCAGATCTGATGAGGTTTAGGGAAGCCTCCCTGCTCCTCCTTCACTCACTCAACCACTTCCATTCAATAAATTTCCTCTGGTTATAGATTTAAAGACATATTCCATTGGGCTGAAACCAGGCCCTAGAAAATGTTCATGCCTTTAACTCAAAGCCATAGCTTTTGCTATGACACCAAGATGTAAATCTGTTCTAGTTGTTTTACAGACACAAGTTCCTGCACAGATCCACCCCTCCTGCCAGACTCATGCCAAGGCCAGACCCTCAAAGGCCCTCCAGATACACAACCAGCCACTGCACCAACCAAGGACACCAACTGGGCAAATACTGGCAGGTTAACTTCACCCATGTGCCAACTCATAAAATTCTGTTATCTCCTAATTCATTGACACTTTTACAGGATGGATGGGGGCATTTCCTTTCTCCAGAGAAACAGCAGATGTAGTGGCTCCTGTACTCCTGATTTGGTGTGCCACTTCCCCAAGCTCCTGGAACATCACTGCTGGTACCACCACTCCAGATTCAAGGGCATTTCTGCTCTTTCATCTGGCTCATCTGCCCTTGCCTCTTCTGCACACCAGGGCACTTCTATCCCATTCTTTCTGGCAGTAACCACTCTTCCCACAGCTAGCCCCATTCATGAGGCCAATGATAACAATCTATTTTTTTCCTAGCAACCTGCTTTCTCAGCTCCCTTAAGGGGTCTCCAGGATGACAGCTAATTGAATGCTTCTTCACTCACATCTCCTGCTGTACATGACTCCCAACTTCCCCCTCCCCACTTTGACCCCAAACAGCAGGAAGCAGTCTTGAGAAGTCAGTACCCTCATATCCCCTTCCCACTTGCTAGCCATAACTCACCTTTTTATAATAAACAAAAACAGAAGTATGTTGACATTCTGGCCTACCCAAGGGGGACCCACCCAGTGTCTTGAAGTCATCTTATGTAAAGCCCTCTTTAAGAAAAAAAACCAGGCGAGCGGTGGTGGCGCACGCCTTTAATCCCAGCACTTGGGAGGCAGAGGCAGGCGGATCTCTGTGAGTTCGAGGCCAGCCTGGACTACCAAGTGAGTTCCAGGAGAGGCGCAAAGCTACACAGAGAAACCCTGTCTCGAAAAAACCAAAAAAAAAAAAAAAAAGAAAAAAGAAAAAAACCCTCCCTTCTTCTCTTCCTCCCTTTGTCACCATGAGGTAGTACACACTTCCTTTCTCTTTCTTTCTCTCTCCCTCTTTCCCCTCCCTCTCTTTTTCCCTCTTTCTCTCTCTCTCCCCTTCTTTCTATTCCCTCCCCGGCTTAATGATAAAACTTTCCATGTGGATGCCATGTTTCAGTTGCTACTCCTGAGATGGAGAATTTAAATTCGCCATGTTTCTGTCCTCTCTTGGGGTATTGCCTGCTACTATGGCCATATGTTATCTGCAGACACCCCAAGGTATCTAGACCTGCTGTGGATATCGCTCTGTATCAATAAAGCACTGATTGGCCGGTAGCCAGACAGGAAGTATAGGCGGGACTAACAGAAAAGAGAGGAGAAGGAACAGGAAGGTGAAAGGGGAGAGACTGGCTGGAGCCGCAGCGAGGAGAAGGAAGATGTAAAGTACCGGTAAGCCACGAGCCACGTGGCAAAGTAGAGATTAATAGAAATGGGCTAAATATAAGAGTAAGAGCTAGACAATGATAGGCCTGAGCTAATGGCCAAGCAGTTTAAATAATGTAAGTGTCTGTGTGTTTATTTTATGAATGGGTTCAGTCAGGGAACCAGGGACTGGCGGGACTTGGGAGCTGGAGACTGGCGGGACTTGGGAGCTCGGAGACTGGCGGGACTTGGGAGCTGGAGAGAAGCTCTCCAGCAACATAGACCCTTGTTTTCTCACCCCATTTTGTTGGTTGCCAAATGTCGGGGTGCACTGTGTAACGCAGGTCAATTGAAGAAAGAAGACACTCCCAAGATGAAATTTTAAGGCCTATGTGGCAGCAGGAAGGTCCAACCTCTTCTGATGGACTGAACCCTGAACAGCTGCACAAAGGCATATTTATTGAAAGTTACACAAAGTATTTCCTCATACCAAGGTCCCTAATCTTAATTTACACATCCTACTGAAGGAAAGCATCACATGCCTACATGACTCTAGTCATTTATTATGTATCATGTACAATACACAATGACATAAGAGCCTCAGATGTGCCTGAGGTGTCTTGTGACCAAAGTCATGGAATAGCTGCAAAGCCCCTTCAGCCAAACAATCACTGTTTCCCACAAGGATTCTTCAAGGTCAAAGTACTTCTAAAACCAGCTGTTCATTCTAATATCTACCCCATTCGGTGATCCTACTAAATTCCTACAAAGGATGCCAGACTGTAACCACCCCAAATTTGCAAATTGAAAATAAGAATTACCAGTTAACCTGCTTCTGAAGCTTGGGCTGATCAGTGAGTTGTTCTGTTTTGTTTGGGAGTCAGGACATTTGGAGAGGCAAATTGTGAGATCTGAGGAGATCATAGACCCAATCTCAGGGACAGAGGGGGCACCTTACTCTCCTTCTGGTTTTGGTGTATGACTGAAGGTGGCCAACATACATCTGAATTTGTCTGGTTTTCCATAGTTGTATTGTTATACTGTCTTTTTCCATTGTTCTCTGTTGTCTGTTGGATTTGTGTTTTCAAGCTTTGTTGCAGAAATGGGAATTGAACTGAGCATAGCCAAATTGCCCCTGAAATGCATGCTACATTTTTGGGATTTTGGAGAGGTTGAATGCTCCTGGCTGCCTCTATGCTAGCTTTCCCCTTGGAGCTTGCTTCTTCTAGCTTGCTCCATCTCTGTCCCTCTCATGGCTCATTGAAGCCTACTGTTTAAGTCCCATGGGCACAAGAGGCACTTCTCATGCCTCCTGTTCACAATTCTTTTCTCTAGTTATGCTTCTAAAGAATGTCTTTTTCCATTTTTGCTCTATCTCCCAGCTGAGTTCTATCTCTGCCCATGGAGCTCTGGCTGCTGGGCTGGGGTGGTGTGGGTGCCCCTGTTGTGCAAACTTGGTGGGCACCATAAGGTCCCTGTTCCACTGCCTGCTGCTCACTGTGCTGCTGCAGCTGGCCTGCACCCAGAATTTCTTATCTCTAAGTCTTCTCTCTTCTCTGATCAATCTGGTCTTTCCCTCTGGTCACTGGATTCAGCTTTTTAGGAATTAGTTGTCTTTTGAGTATGGTTAATGTTCTGGTGGAAGTTCCACCTCAACCTCCACCCCAACTTTATCTCCTCAAACCCTGCCTCATCTCAGAAAGCCTGCCAAACATGGCTCTTCCCCCAGAGATGCTCAAGAGCACTCCCACTGGGTATTTAAACTGCCCCCCAGAACACAGACAAATACTTTTTCAATCTCTCTTCACCATCTCTTCTCTGGGGGGGGGGGACAGAAAAACCATCCAGGAGCATTTTATACATTAAACCTGGGCTTTTTCTTAATTTGGTCTGATTTGGATTTCTACATCAACAGAGAGGCTTAATATTGGGGTGCAGAAACTTTTCATCTGGAGGTCCCACCAAGGGACTGATTTTCCCCCGCTGACCCTGGGGCTATGTGATGGGAAAACACCCCTTTCCCCCACACTTATTCTCTGCCAGCCGAAGATCAGCTATTGGCTGGGTAAGTTGTCCTTTCCAAGTCATTGCCTTAGAGGCTCAGGGCCTTCCTCCAGTTTTTCAGATGTCCTGACAGTGATGTGGCCACTCTAGCCCCCTGGCCCATTACTAGAGCAAAGACCTGCCTTTGTTCCATGGGACCTCTCCTCTAGAAGACATTCTGTTCAAGGGCATATCCCACACAGCCCCCTTTTTGACCCAAGCTTATCACAGTGGACCAATTGCATTAGGCTTTGGGTCCCAGCATTGCAGGTGAAATGGGCACCTGCAATACGAAGCTGGATCCCCAAACACCCTTGGGGTGTCTTTTACAAAACCTATTCAAATTGCGGCTGATACCATCTGTCCCAAACACTTTATTTCTCTGAGCACTAGGGCCTGGCCACAATATGCTTTTGATAACCAGTCAAGGTGGCCACCTGAGGAAACCTTATAATTTTCCATTTTCCTTGATCTTGAAAATTTTTGTTGGCATGGAGATAAGTGGACAGAACTGCCTCATGTCCATGGTTTTTGGGTTCTGTGTTCTTGCCCTCACTAAAGCAGCCAGTGTCCCATGACACTGGTCTTCCTGGCCAGGGTCATGGCAGCTCCAGATTCCCACCTATGTGGGAAATGAGACCCTGAAAATTCTGCTTTGACCATGCTGCCAGAGACACTGACCCTTCCTCTACTCCCCCCAGAACCCCGCCTACCCATCCCCCTTCTATACTGTCACATGTTCCTTCCAGTGGCCAATATTCCTCATATTCCTCCCACTATTGGCTCCTCCTCCTTCTTTCCCCTCCAGGACAAAGGTTGAAGATCAAATTCCTCCTCCTTACCCAACTTCTTGTCCTCCCCTCCATCCCTCTGCACCCCCCATGCTACAACCTATATCCTGGTCCCCTTCTACACACTGGCCCAACACCTTGGACTCCTTCCCAGTCTCTTCTCATAGACAGTCTTGCCAGCCTCCTGTCCTCCTCTCTGAGAGGTGGCTGGAGCTGGTGGGATTGTTTGGGTCCATGCTCCCTTCTTCCTTCTGGGCCTCTCACAAATTGAAAAGTGCTTGGGTTCCTTCTCTGCTGATCCTTCTGTTTATTCCAAGGATTGAGGTTGAGTTCAGGCAGCAGCTAGACAGTATGCAGACCAGACCCACCTAGTGGACAATATGGTCCCTGTGGGTTATAATGTGGTACCAGCTACAGAGCCCTACTAGGAATACCAACTAGGTCAAAACGGCCACCAGAGAAGAGACCTCATGGTTCATTGCCTCCTTCAAGGTATGGAAATGGTCTCAGACAAAGTTGTTAATTTTGATAAACTCCCAGAGAGCCTCCCCAGCAGGAGCTATGGTCCTGGCCAGCCATTTCATTTCTCAGTCAGTGCCAGATATTAGAAAGAAATTTAAAAAGGCTAAGGAGGGTCCCCAAGGCCCCATACAGGAATTGGTAAAAATGGCTTTTAAAGTTTTAAGTGCCAGAGAAGAAGTAGCTGAGTCATCCTGACAGACAAGGCTGTAACAAAAAGCTATGCTCTATTCCCAAATCTTAGCAGCTGCCCTGAGGCTACAACAAGGAGGACAAGGGAAGTCAACCATGAGATTCCATCCCTCCAGAATTCAGCCCAAGTCAACTCCACCAGGACCCTGCTTCAAATGCGGCCAGTAGGACCACTGGTGATAGTATTGTCCTGACCCTCAGCCAGTGATGGGGCCATGCTCTATCTGCTGACCGCCTGGACACTGGAAATCAGAATGCCCCACATGGGCTCATCTCTACGCCATGTCACAGAGGTCCAACCTCACCAACACTGGCATCTGAGACTCTTCTAGCCTTAGAATTCCTCAGCCTGGTGGAGAACTAATGCAGCCTAGATTTGGTCACTCCCATTGCCCTCTCCTAGCCTAGGGTGATGCTTCAAGTAGTGGGTAAGTCCATTGAATTTCCATTGGACACAGGAGCTATCTATTGTGTTTTAACATCTCACGAGGGTCCCACAGTTCCCTTGCCAATTTCTGTCACAGGGGTGGACAGGACCCCCTCCTGTCCACTTAAGACCCTGTCACTTCCCTGCATTCTTGCAGGGCAATTCTCACACTCTTTCCCAGTCATACCTGTTTGCCCTGCATCTCTACTTGGTCATGATATTCTCAGCTGCCTTGGGGCCACACTCCCCTTGGCCCCCACACTCTCTCTTGAGTCCTACTCTCTTCTTCCCTTAATAGCCTCACTAGTTCCTACCCCAGACTGTCCTGTCCGTATCCTCCCTTTTCCAGTGGATCCCCAAGTATGGGATACCTCTACTCCAGTGGTGGCTACTCACCACCAGCCCGTTCTAATTCGCTTAAGGACCCTTCTTCCTTTCCTTCCAGACCCCAGTTTCCTATTTCTGAAACTCATTGCTGAGGCCTTAAGCCTATTATCACCCACCTTTTATCTCAGGGACTTTTAATTCCTATCGGCTCACCTGCAACACCCCTATTCTTCCTGTGCATAAGCCCTCTGGGGCTTACCATTTAGTTCCAGACCTCCACCTCATTAATGAGGCAGTCATTCCAACAAACCCAGTGGTTAGCCACCCATACAACCTCCTGTCTAACATTCCTACTGCCACCTTCCACTTTATTGTTCTAGACCTGAAAGATGCCTTCTTTACTCTCTCTTTATACCCTGACTCATACTTCCTCTTTGCCTTCACCAGGAAGGACCCTGACACCCAATTCTCCAGACAGCTTACATGGACTGTTCTCCTTCAGGGTTTTTGAGACAGCCCCCATTTCTTTGGTCAAGCCTTGGCTCAAGATCTCTCCACCTTTGACACTGGTCCTAGCACACTCATCCAATGTGCAGACGATCTCCTCTCCAGCCCCACACTGCCTCTGTCCTGACTGGCCACCTCTTTGCTCCTGAACTACCTTGGCTCCCTAGGATATCATGTTTCCTCATCTAACACTCAGCTATGCTTTCCCACTGTGGTGTATTTGGGTGTTCAACTCAGCCCAGGGTCTAAGATCCTCATCTCTGATAGGGTCCAAGCCCTGCAGGATTTACAGCCCCTGACCATAGCAGACCAGATTCTCTAATTTTTGGGCATGATGGAATTCTTCTGCTCTAGATCCCTAACTTTACCATTGTGGCCAAACCCCTATACCAGGCAGCTAGAGAGACTCCCAAGGGGCCCCTCACCCACCCTACCACTGTCTGCTGCTGCTTCTCTTTATGTGAGATGCCCTTCTAATGGCATCCACCCTAGCTATTCCAGACTCCTCTTGACCTTATCACCTTTATACAGATGAAAGGTTGGAAGAGGCCACTGAGGTTCTAGTCCAAATAGTTGGGTCTTCGGACCGGGCATCACATTCTTGTCCAAACAACTAGACCCCAATGTCTATGGATGGCAGCTATGCCATCAGCAGCTAAACTCATGTGGCAAGCTCTCAGGATCACCCTGTTCCAGCCAATTATGGTTACTCCACCTACCACCTCTCAGACCTTCTGAGTCATTCTTTTCTCCCCCTCTTTGGGCCCTCATGAGTCCAAGTCTTTCACTTACTATTTCTAGAAAATCCTCAAATTACCTTTGCCTCCAGTCCTGCCCTCAACCTTGCAACCTTCCTTCCTGTCCCCTCCCCTTCTGGTACCTCCTCTCACTCCTGCCCAGAGGCTGTGGAGGCCTTATGCTCACCCTGGCCTGGTCTTCTAGACCAACCTGTCACAAACCTCCAACTCACCCTCTTTGTTGATGGAAGCTCTCTTATAGATAGATCAGGAAAATGCCAGGTGGTGTATGCAGTAGTCACTTCCACTAAAACAGCTGAAGCGACCCACCTGCCAATAGGAACCGCTTCACAAAAAGCCAAATTAATCACCTTGACTACAGCACTCCAGATGCCCAAGGATCAACAGGCTAACATTTATAATGACTCTAAATATGCCTTTTAAATAGCCTATATCCACTCTGTCTTTTGGAGGGAAAGGGGCTTCCTCACTACCATGGGCATTCCCATAGTTAATGGATCCCTTATAGCCAAGCTCTTGGAGGCCCTCCAGCTCCCTGCAGAAGTTGCCATAATTCACTGCTGGGAACAGCAGTCCTCCAAGGACCCAGTGGCCTTTGGCAATGCCAAGGCTGACTCAGTAGCCTGGGGATTGGCCTCCAGCTCCTCTGGATCAGCATAACATATTTTGTTTTTGACACGTTCCTATCAGCCCTGTTATCAACCAGAGGAGAGGGATGAACTCTTGAATAAAAGGGGCCATGCAGTCAAAGGATGGATGGGTCTACTTAAATAACCACCTCATCCCTCTTCAGGAGCAGGCACTGTCCATCATTTCAGATATCCACCAGACCTTACACATAGGCCCCAAAACTTTGTTCCATTTCTTAGAGCCCCTCTTTGATCTCACCCATCTCAGATCTCATATTTCACAGGTTCACTCCTCCTGTCAGACATGTGCCAAGGCCAGTCCACACGGGGCCCTCCAGATACATCAGTCTCTGCACCAACTTCAAGGGCACCAACTGGGTGAGGATTGACAGGTTGATTTCATTCATATGCCTACACATAAAAAACTCTGTTACCTCCTAACTATAGCTGACACCTTTTCAGGATGGCTAGAAATCTACCCCATCTCCAAGGAAATAGCAGATATGGTGACCCAAGTGCTCCTGGACTGCTGTGGTTTGTTCTGTATGTTACATGTGTTGCTTGATTGGGTAATAAGTAAAACACTGATTGGCCAGTAGCCAGGCAGGAAGTATAGGCGGGACAAAGAGAAGAGAATTGGGGGAAGTGGAAGGCTGAGGCAGAGAGACCTGCCAGCCGCTGCCATGACAAGCAAGATGTAAGGTACCGGTAAGCCATGAGCCACATGGCAACTTATAGATTAATAGAAATGGGTTAATTTAAGATAGAAGAAGTAGATAACAAGAAGCCTGCCATGGCCATACAGTTTATAAGTAATATAAGCGTCTGTGTGTTTATTTTATAAATGGGCTGTCGGACTGCTGGGGCTTGGTGGAACCTGGAGGGAAAACTCTCCAGCAACACTGGACCACATCATCCTTAGATTTGGCTTACCACAGGCTATACAAATGGACAATGGGCCAGTCTTCACTTCCAGGGTCATGGAGCTTGTGTCAAAAGCTCTCAACATTTCCTGGAAACTACACATCCCCTACCATCCACAACCTTGGGAAAGGTCATGAGGGCCAATGGGCTTATCAAACAACATCTCATCAAGCTCTCCATTGAACTCAAGTTATCTTGGCCATCCCTTCTCCCCATTGCCCTTATTTGCCTCTGGCCCACCCCACATTCTTCTACATGACTGAGCTCTTTTGAGCTCCTTTAAGGAAAGCCCTTCCTCCTCAATCACCACCTTCCAGCCCAAACTCCTCCACTGGCTGTGCACCTCCCCTACCTCTCTCTTCTCAGGGCCCTTCTCCATTCATATGCTGACAGCTATCTCCCTGCCCCAACACCAATGGACCCAACTGCACCTGAGCCTACCCCACTCTCCCCTTGGCACCAAGTACTTCTCAAACAGCTAGCTCCTAAGTCTCTTGAGGCTTGATAGACAGGACTCTACACCATGATCTTCACCACTCCTTTGGCTGCCAACCTCTTGGGACATCTATGCTGGTACCATCTCTCTAGGCTCAAGTAGGCACCTATTCTGGATACTTGGTTTGTCCAGCAGCTGGGAACTTCCACGCTTCAGTTTTCTAAGATGTCCCAATGAAGGGCCTATCTGCTCTTCTGTCCTGTGCATTCATCTCTGTCAGTACAACTAGGGGAGGTGTTAATGATCTATTTTTTTTTTCCTAGCAAATTGCCTTCTCTGTTTCCTCAAGAAACAGATGTCTGAGGTCTCCAAGATTGTGGTGATATTTTATTTGTGCTGAAATGTGGTGGTATTTTATTTGTGCTCTAATAAATAAAGCTCGCCTGAAGACCAGAGGAAAAACCAAGCCATTATAAGTAAACACAAAAGTCATATAATGTTAGCACACACCTTTAATCCTATCACTTGGCAGGCAGGGGTCTGTCTGGATCTCTGTGAGTTCAAGGCCACACTAGAAACAGAGCCAGATGTGGTGGCACACACCTTAAATTCCAACACTAGTTAACCATGGAGGTCTGGAGGTCTGTATAAACAGACAGGAAATTGCAGAGCTGGGCAGGAAGAGGAAGTAATATAGCTAGACAGAGAGAGCAAATCAGATGGCAGAACAGCAAGGCATATAGGTATGGGTAGACAGGAAGTATCTCACATTTGGAAGCTGCAGAGTTGGTGAGGTGAGACTAGCTTGTGGCTGTTACTATTCCTCTGATCTCTCTCAGGCTTTAACCCCTATATCTGGCTCTGTGTTTTTTTTATTTACAAGACCATTTAGAAATTCATCTACACAGGATGGCAGTTAACTGGATGCTCCTCCACTCACACTTCCTGCTGAGTGTGACACCACTAACTCCTGATTCCCTTCTTCCCCATTGCAGGAAGCAGCCAGACATGAACTGGCATCCATATACTCAAAGAGTCTGGAATCTTTTGGTGGAAGCTCCACCTTAGCCCCCTCTCCCATCTCTCTGCCTCATCGCTGAAAGCCTGCCAAACATGGCTACTCCCCTAAAGATGCTCAAGACCACTCCCACAAGGTATTTAAACTGCCCCTCAGAAAATAGATCCATGGTTTTTCAATCTCTCTTCCTCATCTCTTCTCGGGGAGGGGGGCAGGCAGCAGGAAATCATCTGGGAGCATTTACCCATTAAACCTCGTCTTTTTCTTAATTCAGTTTGATGCGACAATGGAGATGCTTAATATTGGGGTGCAGAAACTTTTCAGTTAATATTAAAATATTGTTTTATGCTGTTCTACTTTATTAAAAAGCTGGCTCTTGCCGGGCGGTGGTGGCGCACACCTTTAATCCCAGCACTCGGGAGGCAGAGCCAGGCGGATCTCTATGAGTTCGAGGCCAGCCTGGGCTACCAAGTGAGTTTCAGGAGAGGCGCAAAGCTACACAGAGAAACCCTGTCTCGAAAAACCAAAAAAAAATAAAAAATAAAAAATAAAAAAAAGTAAAAAGCTGGCTCTGGATTTGGGGTATGGCTTCATCTTCTGACCCAAGCATGATTGTTTAAAAATTTTCTCCAAAATCTCTGTCCTAGTTCAGAAGGCCATCTGACTCTAGGATGAAGAAAGAGAACAAAAGAGTCCAAAAGAGAACAAAAGAGAGGACACTGTGCTTCAAACAGATAACTTAAAATCTTTTTGTACCTTAACATTTGTACACTTACTGGAAATGGATACAAAATCCCGTAAAACAAAAATCCATAAAGGAAACTAAAACTACATTCCTGTAGATGTCTGGATCTTATAGTTTTCTGTTTAATGGCATCTAGATTACAGATACTTATATTATTCTACAACTTAATGACTTTATAAGATAAAGAATACTTACTAAGCCCCAGGTTGTCTGCCTCCATCTGCAGATAAACACAAACTGGTTATAAATTAAAATCTATCCAGGTGTGGTAACACATGCCTTTAATGCCAGCAACTGAGAGGCAGAGGCAGGTGGATCTCTGTGAGTTTGAGGCCAGTCTGGTCTATATAGTGAATTCCAGGACATTCAGGACTACACAGAGAAACCCTGTCTTGAAAAACAACAACAACAACAAAAAAAAAAAACAAAGAAAGAAAATCTTCTGTCTAAAATCTCTCAATAATAACTCTAAATATGCTTGCTTAAAATAATCAGAGCTGAACTTGTTAAAAGTTAATATTCCTTCAAAAGAAGGATATAAGCAAGGCCATTGGACCTTCACCTAAGAATCCTGCTGGCTGGAAGCAAGTAGGCCTTAATTGCATGATGTCATGTAATGGTTTGAAAGAAAATGGCCCTCAAAAGGAGTGGCACTATTAGGAGGTGTGGCCTTGTTGGAGGAAGTGTGTCACTGTGGGGTAGGACTTTGAGGTCTCTTTTTTCTCACGCTTCCCTCAGTGTGACAGTCAGTCGACTTCCTGTTGCCTGCAAGATGAAGCACTCTCTTACCAGCACCACTCTGCCATGCTCCCTTTCACGGTCACAATGGACTAAACCTCTGAAACTGTAAGTGAGCCCCCTCGATTAAATGTCTTCTTTATAAGAGTTGCCGTGGGCATGGTGCCTCTTCATAACAATGAAAACCCTGACTTAGACAAGCCACAAGGTTTTCTGGAGAAACTAAGCTAAAAACTAAGGATAAAATATATTTAAAGAATAAAAAATAAATAAAAAATAAAAATAAAATAGATATATCCAGGTTACAAACTAAGAATAAGGATAGGGTCCACCTTGGCAACAATGGAAATATATACACTGGGTAGAGCTCTAGATACTGTCTAACACCCCTTTAGAAAAAAATTTCTTGCGACAAATGGTAAATTTATTTATTACTGTTATGTCGAATGCTATTTCAATTTTTTTTTACAGAAGGATTTATATGAACATTAGCATGGCTAAAAGTAATTGAAGATGTCTAGTTTTTTTTTTTTGTGTGTGTGTGTGTGTGGTCCCCCCCCACCCCCCTCTTCCATCCCCCCCACTCCCCCCACCCTGCTTTCTTGGTTCTTGGTTTAAAAAAAATGTTCCTTCAAGGTCATGGATATTCAAAACTCTTGCTAAAATGTAAACTTTCTTTCTCTCAGGATCTGTAAGACCATTGTGGGGGAAGGGGGCCATGGGAAACTTATAAAATTTCAAACAAAAAATTAGTTTAAAACATGTAATGAAACAGTTAATTACTAAAACTCTATGCCCATGTAATCTTTATTTGCTATTGTGTGCTTACATGTAACTTGAAATCAACTCTGGTTGTCTCCTTTTAAGACTAAGGAAACAACAGGTTCCTGAGATATTTTGGATTAGGATAGATTTTTATATGATGATTTTTATCCAAAAATTTTAAAATAAAGAACAACATATTTAATAAATACAATATATTTAATAAATAAGGCATATAACTTCCTAAGGCCTACTCAGACTAATGATATCTGACTTGGGAAGATAACCAGAGGCTGCAGCCAGATGCTGGCCCACTGCTGCTGGTAGTGAGTGGGCAGAAGACAGCCACAGTACCACTATGACGAGCAAGTATGTGGTGAGAGATAGCAGAGAAAGAGAAGCAGAGTTATTGGTACACTATGAAGAGAGGCAGAACTGGAGATGCAACTGTGGTGAGGAACAGCCTGATGTGAGAGCCACCTGAATCCATGATGATGTCCAGGCCATGTTGTCACTGAGGGCCATGTCTGGGTCTGTGGTCCTACTGCAGCCAGGATCTATGTTGATGTCCATGGCCTGTGTTACCATTGAAGGACATGTGGATGTTCCTGGTCTGTATTACAGCTTGAAGCCATGTTGATGTCCAAGGGCCATGCTGAGCTGGCTCTGTCCCTTACTGGCCGCCTCACTGTGGCACGAGCAGAGATGTGGATAAAGGAGAGCCAGTTCCGCCCCTTGACTGGGCAACATGGGAAAATTGGCCCTTGTGGAATGGGCACTGGAAAGCTGGTCCTGTCTCTTGCAGGGGTGGGGTGGGAAAGCTGGCCCTGGATGCCTGGGCATGGTTGAGTGGGACAGCTACATGGCCCTGGTGGCATGGCCATGGGAGAGCTGGTGGGTGAACCAACTCAGCTACTACCCGGCCCAGATCCAGAGCTTTGAGTTGGCCCATTCCAACATCTATTCCATCTATGAGCTGCTGTAGCATGTGAAGGGCTGATCCTGCAGAACCAAAAGCCACAGGATCTCCATTACTCAGGGCAACAGCAGGATAGCTGAAAGAAGTTTCAGTGAGGGTCCAGTATTGATGGTGTACCAGAAGTCAGAGACCATGAACCAGATGAATGACTAATTGCAATGAACATTTGCAAGTAAAGCTGTAGACAAAAGGGTATACTATGTGACACAGTGGGATTGGGGTGCATGACATGAAATTTCCAAAGATTTAATAAAACAATTGTTAAAAAAAAAAAACAATAACTGACTTAAATGTTGGGAGCCATGTGGCCTAGTTTCAGATCAACATATGAATGCTTATCCCATGGGTCTCCACCTGCAAGGCCCATGAAGATGGTCTCTCACTTGGCAAAGACCAGTGGACCTCTGGACAGTGCAGAATACTGCTGAGACCTTGCAGCATGCATTCTCTCTTTTCTCTCATAATATTGATGATTCTTTTGGAGGTTTTTAGTTTCACTTTGTTAGTCACACATGGGACAGATATGATCATTCCTGAAAATCCCATTATTTTTCTCCAATATTTTCCCCTAAAATTCTTTGCAAACTGATGCTTCTCTGGGTTCCTTATAGAGAGGCTTCGGCATGTAGGACCTTTCTGTAGGACAAGGGAACAGCTGGAGAAATACAAGCAAACCTTATGCATCAGTTTATGGCAAGTCACCCCCATTCTGTAAATATGCTTTGTTAAGTTTTGAATGATATTGTTGTTCTTGAGAATGTGTGCCTATGTCTATCACCTTTTAGCTTTGTAAAGACAGGATGTGCTTGGCTTAATATTTAGCCAAGCTAATAAAATATTGAGAGTTGTTTTTGGTATAAAAGTTGTTTTGATGCAAAACGTTGTGAAAAAACATTTGTTTCTTTCTGGAGGTTAATCTTGGAGGGTGTTTTTGAAGTATAAATAGAGATGGCTCAAGCTATTGGGGGCCTGCCTCTTGTGGGGAACCCATCTGGTGGTCTGACAATTCTTCTTTCCCTTTCTCTGCACCTGAACCTGGGCTGCGGCAGGACCACAGCAGTTAAAATTATGTCTAACCTTTTTGTCTTTGCTAACTTTGTGAAGCTTTAACTATTTGAATGAACTGAGCCATACAAGAAACTATAGTATTCTGTAATGGTGTACTATAAAAGGATTTTAAAAAAAAAAGGTTTTCAATCTCTCTGTGGACTAAATTTATGGTTTTATACATGCCCAGTCTCTCTGGGCTACATTTATAATTTAAAGTTTTATTTTGATACTAAGAGAGCTTCAATTAAAAAATTTATAATTTTTAAGGTTAAAACTTAACAGGGATAAAACAGTCAAATACTAATCCCATTAAAGCAACTAAACATAAACTATTAAGGATAATTAGGACATGTAAGTTAACTTTCAATCACCTTATAAATGATCAAATTCTTTAATATATTCAAACTATGCTTATAATCATTCTAAGTACAAATGTAATTCATTTTCAGGGGCAAGCTTTACTTAGCCTTCTTTGTATGTTTTCAAGATTAAGCCTAAAGCAAGTAACTAAAAACAAAGTTTATTTAAAATTAAGTATACTTAATAAATTAAATAAATATTGGCCCATAAGTTCCTCAGAGTTCTGCTAAATATGGCATTTGAAATAATTAATTTAAAAAAAAGTGTCCTATGATAGACAAAATGGCTAGCTCCTGGAGACAGCTCTAGGTCTCCTCCAAAGAAGATTACTGGACACAAAAGACCCCACCTAGATTATAGCAACTCTAACCAATGGGCAAAACAAACAAACAAACAAACAAACAAATAATAAAAAAAAAACCCAAACCTGTTCTTCTTTGCCACCCAAGTTAGGTCCATCTCTCAATTCCTCATACACAGAAAAGGTTTCTCAGCCCTTCTGGGTCTGGCAGCAGAAGGCTAAGCTGCCCTGTGTGGTGGTCACACGTCTTGTGTGACTGCCTGTGGAAGACTGCTGACCTCTGTCCCCATTACCATCATGGAGGAGCCTAGGGTGACTGTCTAAGTAAGTCTCTGTCATTTTAATTGATACAGAGGCCATTTGGATTTTACTTCCTGCTCAAATTTGTGCTTCTCAGATCTCCAATGATGTTAGTAACTAACTGTAGCTTTATTAGTGTAACAACAGCAAGCACCCAGCTGCCCTGTCAGTCCATTTCATATGTAAAAATCAGGCCTTGCTTTTTCTATAGCTACTAGGTTTCCTGCTGAAAAAGACAGACTCATACAGTTCTCCTTGCTGACAGGAGTCACACTAAAAGAAATTTGAAATGTCTGAAGGATATGAGGGTCTAAGAAAATGATTTAGGGTGCAAGTAGTGAAGACCTGAGGATATAAAAGCTTAAATAAGTTATGCAGGTCTAAGAAAGTAATTTAAGGTATATAAAGGTCTGAGGATATGAAAGCTTAAGTAAGTTGTAAGGGTCTGAGAAAGTGATTTAAGGTGTGCAAATGCTAGTTACAAAGGTCTAAAAATGATTTAAGGCATATATATATATATATATATATATATATAAATTTCAAATTTCCTTCCTCTTGCTACACCACTGTTATATTAAGACTTCTAAAATTCAGAGTTTTGGCATTAATCAATGGAGTTAGGATTTTTCCCTAAACTCTCTAACTTTACCTTCTGTCCCTTGTCTATATTTGCACACACAGATTTACAATCAACTAAAGACTGCAAAGTGCTCCAAACACACCAGTCTCAGGTGGTCCTTTGAAACTACCCCAGACTCACTGAAGCCAATGTAAACCAGGGGCTTCTGACAGAATTTCCTATCAGGTTGAGTCTCAGCTTTGGACCAGCATTCCAGACTGCTCCAATGCTACCTGCAATTCACTAGCCTCAGATGGTCCAACAAAATCAGGACAGCAAGCCAGATGCACACTGCCCCCTCCAGGCTTTGACCAGCATTCCAGCCTTCCTGGGCCTGACAACAGCATCCTAGTTCAGCTAAGAAGCAGTTACAGAAGAGCATGCATTGCCCCTTATCATTAACAAAAGGCTGAAAAGTTTCTACAAAAAACCCAGTTCTTTTCTACCAAAGGAGCCATTTCCCTGTCACTGTCAAAAGACAAATGGCTGTCTATGGTGCCTATTAGCATACCAACGCCATCCTGGCCTCTAGGCTCCTTCAGTATTACAAATACCTGTTAAAATCAGAGAGTTAACAAAAGGGTTACTCATGCTGGGGTCTGGAATCAGATTGAATGGTTTAATTAAAATATCAACCTTTATTCTTACATAAATCTGAATCAGGGATTAGATTCATATGATCTAGAGACAGTGGAGAATGTTATGGCTAAAGAAGTTTGCATTTTATGCTAGGCATCCATCTTGGTATCCACCAGTCATTTGTCTATAACTCCAATCCCTGGAAGATAAGTTCCCAGTAACTCAGACTCAGTGAACCCACCAAAAAATGTACAGCTATGACTATCTACTTGTTATGATATGACTGATTTCTTTTCTTTTGCTCTGTAACTTGCTTACACAGGTATCCAAAGATTGTTTTGAGTTGCCTTAATCACTTAACCTTGCAGAACAGAACAGTTTTTCTTGCTTCCATATATATTGAAGGTTTTTGTGAGGTTTTCCCCTTTAAAAGTCCCTTCCCATATCCCTCCTACATGACAATCTCAAATTTGGGTCAGAGATTGTTTGTCCTAACAGATAATCAATAAATCTTTAAATTATGATTGG
>CABHPH010147220.1:4640-16771 GCA_902168325.1 Peromyscus nudipes | reverse complement strand
AGAAATTCTAGACTGGGGCAGTATGGAAACAGAAATTCTAGACTGGGGCAGTATGGAAACAGAAATTCTAGACTGGGGCGGTATGGAAACTGAGTCAATAGGCATAGCTGGACACACTTAAAAGTGAGAGGGACTCATCTCCATGTATCAAATGGCTTGTGACCTAGAAAGGAGGACAAGTTTTATCTTCTGGGTAAACTCCCTCAGGTTAACAGTAGCTGCCCGGGGACCCTCTTCTCTTTGAACTCAGTTTCAGAGCATTACGAGGACGGAATATATATCTCACAGGACGGAAAGCAGGAAGGCGAGCCAGACATCAGGTATGTCTAGCTATTGGCCGAAGGACAAAAGAAAGAAATAAACAGCTCCTGAGACCTTGCTGTGAATCCCACGCTTCACACACCCTCTCTTATTGAATAGTCAGGAATTCCATTGAGGTCAGAATCAGAAGCTTTATTTTGGAGATAAAGAAAACATTTCTTTGAACAAATATCTGGTTGCCACTTACTAAAAGAGGGGAGGGAGTCATAACAGAGACACAGGAAAGGGAAGGCACTAGTGTGCAGTGACCATTTATGTACAGGAAAAGTGTGTGAATTGGCGCCTGTCACTCAGGAAGGACCTGGGTAGTCAATGTCCTCACATTCCACTGCGTCCAGTACGTCCAGTGTCCCTCACTCTTGGGTGTAATGTACACTCTGGATTCTAAGTTTTCTTTCTTCAAGGTGAGCTTTAAAAGATGCTTTCCTTTTGCAAATTATTATGAAATCTGAAAGAGACTTTACTCAAATTCTCTCACTGCTCTTCCTGAACTCAGGTTATTTTAGAGCACCAGAGAAGAAAATGCACTCACCCAGAAGGACAGGACTCATTAGCAGCTCTGTTGGTATCTGAACCTGCATCTTGGCTTAGTACTACTCTCCCTCTGGGCCTCTATTTCCACCACAGAAAGTTGGACCCACAATTGCTGTGGTTTATTCCAATATCAAAATTTACTCTTAGTAGAAAAAGTCAAGAAGGCTTTACTACATTAACCCTAACAACAGCTAATGCTGGCAGGAAACAAAGAATAAATCTTTCCTTTGTCTTTATTCTTCCAAATCATGAGAAACATTTTAGAACTTGTTTACCTCCTGCTACCTGAAAACCTTGGTTAGAGCCAGCGACCCAAAGACAGGCATCCACGCACTCGCTGTTCACATGCCAAGCGCTGACGAGGGAAAGAGAGTTATTTAAAACTGTATCTATCAAGCGTGAGTCTGCTCCACATTTCTGAATAATGACAGTGCTTAAGTTAAATATATGGCACCATGTGACAGGACTCCTAAAAGCTGTCCAGATAAATGTCTGTGGATGGTAAGGAAGGCATGCTACTGCTTGTGGGACCATGGAGGTAGTCTGTGTAGTCTCCATGCAGCAAAGCATGTGAGCTGACCTTCAAAAGCAAGTCATGACTGGAGACAGGAGAGAATGAACAGAAAGGAGGTGATGCAGGATGACCCACCATTAGCAAAGCTCAGAGATTGGAAAGTGCGTAATGTAAGAAAAAAGAAAGGTTTGTTTGGGATGCGCTAACAGGTCCCGGGAGGGAATAGCGGTAGACAAAGGAGTTAGGAGTTTTATTTTTTTACATCCAATGTTTTTTAAAAGGAAAACAAAATTCAGCCATCTTCCAGGTTAAGTATTAACAGGATGTCAGGTAAATTGGGCAAAGAAGATGCTGGGAATAAGGAGGAGAATCAGAATTGCTTCCAAGACCCACCAAGAACTAACAAGAACCCAGCCCGGTACCATTACAGTCACAATGACAAAAGTCAGGCAGATGTAAGAAGTGGTGACAATCACAATATCCACTAACATCTAGTGTGTGTTTGCTCTGCACTGCACTGGGATGTGAAGAGCTCACTTAAACTGCACAAATAATCCAAGAAGGAAAGATTTATGGCTTCGGTTTTGCATATACAGAAACCAAGGCAAAGAAAGGTTTCTAAAAGATTCCCTAAGTTCCCCTACTTAGAAATCAAGCCAATGTTTCTAGAGCCACCTTGCTGATGCATTCTAGAGCACAGCTTCTCTGCAGAAAAAAGGTTGATATTACAGGCCTGCTGATCGAGGACCCTCTGAGAACCACAACTTGTGCCAGAATTAGCAAAATTATAAATGTATGTGATCATCCAGCTTAAGTGTCCACTTGACTGGATGGAAAGTTGCCTGGGAAATTAGCAAGCCTCACCTCTGGTGTTACTGGGAGGGCATTTCCAGAAACAATTGATTACAAAGGCTGTGATAATTCGTTGGATATTCATTGAATATTATTCATTGATAATTCATTAGCAATATAATGGTACTTTTGACAAGTGATAAAAGATGAGAGGCAGGATCTTTGGAAGGAGAAAGTCCCTGGGATGCAAGCTTGGGGGTTCTATGTTTCTCTAAACCCTTTGTGTACTCCCCTTTCTCTGTTTCCTGGCTGCTGTCAGGTAAAGAAGTCCCTTCCATACGATCCCACAACCACGCACAGCCCCAGAAACACAGAGCCAAGGGCAGAACCCTATGAAACCGTGAACAAACATGAATTCTGCCTCCCTTCAGTTGTTTCGGGTATTCCATCACAGCAGAAATAAAACTGACTGATACTGTGGGTAAACAGGATACATAACTGATAAAAATAAACACCCCCAGCTTACCCACGCATGTGCTCATATCTTCAGATATTCATTGGTAAGTGATGAGCCCCACTGTTCAGAGAGCATTTGCCCTCAGTCACCTGCATGAATGCGGAGTTCCTGTGTGAATTATATTAGGGAAAAGAGTTCTCACCCCTATCCCCATTGTGTAATGGCTAATTTTGCCCTGTGTGTGTGGGACAGTATGTGGCTTTCTTACCTTTATGCCACATAAGCCAAAGATGTCCATAAACATCTCTCCCAAGTTTCTCTCTACCAGTGAAACTGGCTCACGGACCTTCCTTCCTCTCCACCTCTGTAGCATAAGGCCCAACTTAAGCAGAACCAGTGACAAGGAATACGGCATCCCTGCAGAAAGGCATGCCATAGGAACCTGTTTCAGAGGGATATGGGGTTTATCTTCCACGCTAACCTCCCCTACTTCTCAGAGCTAAGACTTGAAGAAACAAGTATTCCAATGTGGAAGAACACATCAGTTGTCTAGATTTACACAGCCACCACATCATTTTCTTTCTCATGGATTTTATTGCATTTTGTTACTACCCAGAAATACAATGACAAAAACAACAGGACATGATAGAACAAAGGAGACATGCACCAAGTGATTGAAATTCAACCATCTCCATCGCCAGAAGTTGAAATAAATGCTGGCTACGTAAATTTCAAAATGCAAGCCATTGCTCTAGCAGCAGCCCGCCTCCAGTGACTTGCCCTGCTCTTTAACTCTCTCGAACCTATGTTCCAGCCAGTGAAATGCTGTGCAGCAAAGAGCATCATTGTCCTTGGATGGGACACTTTTAATTCCTAACGGGGAAAATTAGCTATCTTCACAATACTGCTCTTCATGTAAATATATTGTATGCTTAATTCTAAATATCTACTACTTTGTTTTGAATTGGCCTAATAATTATTGTTGCTAAAATTATGGTAATGAAACAGTTTCTGCATTTTGAAAAGCTAATCTTGACAGCAGGTGATTTTTTGTGCCACTGTAATTTTTTCCTGTAAAGATCATTATCAGTTAATTGTGAATGGCAGCTGTTTGGAATGCATGTTCATTCGTGACAATGGCTTGATTGATTATTGGAGTTCCCATGTCACTATACTGAGGATTCTCCTCCACTGGGATTTGAAAAAGACACCATCAAAATCTTTAGTATGAACTCACATTCGCTCATTGCGGCATGAGCTGGCTACACAGGAACATTTTGGAGGTTAAAAAATATAAAAACCTAAACAAAGCAATTCTGTATGGCTTTAAATAAGACTTCTCCACTTCTTGCTCAAAGCCAGATAATCTTTGAAGACAATTAATCTAGACAAAGTATTTCCTTTGAAAAATATCATTGTATTTAAAGAATAGGGATTCTCCTGATTTTAAATAATAAAATCTGAGATGATGTATCCCAGACATATCATATTTTGGGGAGGAATGGACCTCTCTTAGAACTCCAGAACACATGACAAACGTGAAATGGTCACATGTAAATACTATCGGTCTTCAACCTTACCCAGTGTGTAGGTGGCAGGATGCAGATACTTGCTGAGGGACACGTGTTTCCCTCTGAGACAGGGATGTTGAGCACAGTGATCTCAGAGATACTCCATCCTCTTTGCGAGCCAATTCCTACAGAGCATGAACAGCTAACATTGTCTCTGTTAACTACTCCCCTTTTAACTACTTAAGGAAATTCAGCTGCATGACTATTGGCAAGCTCCATGATTCCACTCTCCAAACACCTGCCCCTTAATTTCACTCTCCAAACAACTGCCCCATCCATGAAATTATGCTGACAGTAAAACCTGATCTTGTGAAAACCTACTTTAAGGTTTCAGAAGAGACATCCGCATGTATTAAGCATGCAAACAGTATAGACCAGTGTCTCTCAACCTGTGGGTCATGACCCCTCTGAGAATCAACCGACCCTTTCACAGGATTGGTGAACCATCAAATGGTCTTTCCTAAGACCATCAGAAAGCACAGGTATTTGCATTACAATTCATAACAGTAGCAAGATTACAGTTATGAAGTAGCAACAAAAATAATTTTATAGTTGGGAAGGGGATGTCACCACAACATGAGGAACTGTATTAAAGGGTTACAGCATTAGGAAGGTTGAGAACCACTGGTATAGACTATCTCAGAGCATTATCCATAGATTGTATGTCCTTACTAAACATCTCCTAGGGACCAGATACTTTGCTGGGTGAGGATAAAATACCACATCTACCCTCTAAAGTTGAGGTCAGCACACTGCTCTTTGTTTTCACTTGAGCCCTGTCTTAGTCATGCTTTCCATTGCTGAGATGAAACACAATGATCAAAAAGCAGCATGGGGAGAAAAGGATTTATTTAGCTTACACTTTCACATCACAGTTCATCAGCAAAGGAAGTCAGGATAGGAACTCATGCAGGGAAGGATCCTGGAGGCAAGAGCTAATGTAGAGGCCATGGAGGAGTTCTGCTTACCAGCTCGCTCCTCATGACTTTCTTAGGCTGTTCTTATAGAACCCAGGATCACCAGCCCAGAAATGGCACTATCCACAAGGGGCTTGGCCCTCCCCCATTAATCACTAATTAAGAAAATGACCTACATGCCTTCCTACAGCCCAGTCTTATGGAGACATTTTCTTGAATGAGGTTCTTTTCAGATGACTTTAACTTGTGTCAAGTTGACAAAAAAAAAAAAAAACTATCCAGCACAGGCCCCAAATTAATAATAACTCATGTTTTTGAAGGATTATGAAGAAAAACAAAGAATATATAACAAAGACTGGTAAAGGTATGCAAAATCTATAGCATTTGCTAGGTAGTTTTTTAAGAATAAGTTCCATATGTCCTCGCTCTATAAAGGAAGGAATGATTGGGTAAGGACAGTGGAGGAAATGCAGCATATGGAGTTACATTAGAACAAGGACTTACGGGGTGGTTAGAGTTCATCAGTCTCAAAAGACAAAGTGGGATATGGGGTACATTTGAACAAGGATTTATGGGGTGGTTAGAGTTCATCAGTCTCAAAAGACAAAAAGTGGGATAAAGAAAGGAAGGAAAACCTCTGTTCAAATAGTAGGGTGGTGGATCTCGGGGGTTTGCTGTTATCCAGCTGCTTGACTGTAGATGGTTCTGTGTCTAGGAGGCAGAGTAGGACGGAGAGGGATGGGAGGGAACAGGAATATTGTAAAGGTCTTACAATCTGACAGAAGACTGGAGTAACTTGAGAGTAAATAGTTATCACCAAAGACTTAAAAGATTGAAGAACTGCAGCCAATAATTCAGACACTGGCACAAAAATGAATTATAAAGAAACTTTAGCTTTGAATTCTGATGGAGTAATAGGACCAGGTCTAACTTTCTGTCCAAAACAACTCTAGAGAACAATCTAGATAAAATACAGGAGTCAAGGTTTTCAGAGGTTGACAATGGGCAGTCATCCAAAGTCTGTCTGGGGGAGAAGTTAAATGTTCTAGGACAATAGGACAAAGATCCAGTCTGCAATGAGGAGTAAAATGAACCAATACCAACAGACCAGAAGGAAGAATAATGACAGAATTCATGAAGTATATTTAAATTGAAGCCTTTATTCCAGATATCCACATGCTGAGGAAGTAGAGGCACAGCTGGACACACTCACCATGCCAAGGACATTTTATAGACTAGAAACAGAACTTTTAAAGACTAAAGACAAAGGTGAGGATGAAAAATATGCCATATAGAAACCACAACAACCAGGAACCATTGGAAAGGGTCTCAGACTGTTTCCTGAGTGTCCATTTATCAAATAGATGCTCCGCAGAGTCAGGCATCTGGAAGTACCTGAGGCTTTTTTTATTGAGTCACACCCCTGAATAAAGCTGTTAATTCAGACATTCGTGTCTTTCCAGGGTGGAATAAGAAGAAACAATGATGATGCTTCAAATAGCCAAAATGGGAAAACAATGGTGGTTTCAGTGCACAATTCTACACAGTAGGGTACACTCCAATGCACCTGCTGCTTTGCTTGGCCATAGGAAGATAAACTCTTGACTCTCTAGGAATCCCTCTTCATTGTCTCCAGACTTACCCTAGCTGTTGACTGTGATTTTACAACTCACCAGAGAAAAGATGGCATGATAAAATCTTCACCCTCATAAAGGAATGTATTGCTTGTTTGACATGTGATACAAGCAGACACTAATATCATCTACTTCATTCCTAATCATTGGAGATAGACGAACACCAAGAAAACAGTGTAACTGCATAGCTCCGGGACAAAGGTAGAATAAGAGAGCAGAAGGAAATTGATAGGCATAGGTTCCTCAGAGGACAGAAGTGATGAGTGAAGGATCTGGGAAACTGAAGATCAGCTAGCAACTCAAAATAGTGTGCTTTTCAGACCCTTAATGAGGCAGGCTTCTTCTTGAGTTTTGAAAGCTCTGTGGTTTTTATTTTTATTGTCTCTCCTATTGAGTTTCTTTCTTATGGTTCTCTGGACTCACTGAAAGCTTTCATCTACTTCTGAAGCCTTCACAGGACTTGGACCTCCTACACAATGCTCCTCAAAGGGACTCTGCACTCAGTTAAAAATGCAAGGAGACAGAGAAGTTTAAGTCTAGAATAACTGCTATTTTAAGAATCACAACATGCAATCCAGAAGAATGGAATGACTCAAAAGAGGCACCCCCACCCCGAGGAAGTGTAACAATAACCCATAAAAAGTAATTAAACTATTCCTAGTGTACTCCAAAGAGGTCATAAGAATTTCATTATAAACTTCATAGTTGCATCATGAAAATTTACACCAACACCAGAGGCAAGAAGTCACCAAGCCGGGACTTAGTCACACAGTGCATCTTGATGGCTCTCACAAGGAACCACTGGAGGCCTTTCACAGAGGCATCTTTCAGCACTTCTGGGTAGCTTTTACAGTAATCGCTCCAAAGGCCCTGCAATGGAAAAAGAGAAACCCCAATTGGGGGGGGGGGGGGCTGAAGCTGTTATAGTTGATCTGCCATGAGGAAAGGAATAGCAATACATCTGGGCTGGTCAGCATCATCAGAGCACCAGCCTGTGGCTATGCCAAGCAAAACACATTTAACTGATCAAATGAGAAAGATGAGCAGGGTCTTTTCCAAGATGCATTTATTTTTATTGCATGTGTGTGAATGTTTTGCCTGCATGGATATATGTGCACCACATGCATTCTTGGTGCCTGCAGGGGTCAAAAGAAAGCATCATGGCCTCTGGAACTGGAGTTACAGGTGATTGCTAAGCCAACCTGATTCGAATCCCTGAGGTTGGGGACATTAGCCTTTCCCAAAGCACACAGCAAGGAGAAGAGTTTAATGGTTACAGCAAATCATGACTTCTTAGGATGGGAAAAGGGGAGGAGGGGTGAAACTGGTTGTGTGAAAGGGATGAGCAAAGAACAGTGAAAGAACTGACCCTCTCCCTCTGTTTTCATGGGGGGAGGGTGGATGTTAGCTAAAAAGGTTCTGAGAGTTCTGAAGAGGACTCCAGAGAAGAATGGTCGAGGGGTCCATGTTATCCATGCTGAAGTTTTCTATACTGATCCATTCCAGAATCCAAAATAATGACTCGTTGTTGTATAGACCTATTACAAAAGTGTAAGTCATGAGCTACCTTAGCATGTGACAAGAAGGGAAAGAAAACCAAGCATACAGTTGTCCCAGGGAAAAGTCTTGGGAGGAAGTCTCTGAACACCTGTGCTTAAAATCTGTAAGACCATACTGAAAAGCATCATTTCTGGTCCAAATGACTTAGAAAAACCATTGCCAAGAAGAATATAGCTGATAATCCTTTCCAATTGACACCTATGGTATGTAAGACAAGAACATACAAAACTATAATAGCACGAGCAACCAAGAATGGTCCTCACTATTTAACCTCCTCAGCTTTACATAATTTGAATATGAGAAATTTGTCTGCATACATTTCCCACATACACCTCCTCCCTGCTACAGGAGAGGGCCTGACAAGCGGCTGGAGCAGAGGCACGTCTGGACAGACCACACTATATTCTGTTAGCTGAAAAGGTTTATGGTCTTGACTTTTAATAACATGTATGTTTGATGCTACCCATTTAACACTCAGACATACATTGTTGTCTCTTATTAAGGGTTTCGCTAAATTATCAGTCTTTGACTGAGTGCATGTTCCCGTAGGGTAGGTATTTCGTTCCCTCCTGATATAACTTGCCTTTCATAGGTGTTCAGTTTAGAGTGAATACAGAGTTCTACCCTTTCTTCCTCCTTTTTCTTCCTTCCTTTTACAATCCAGTTTAAAAAGGATTCGTGTTCCAACATTTTATCCATAACCTTGAACTTGAAAGTTAGGCCAATTTTTCCATTTCACATAATGCTTGAAGTAGTAGTTAGATCTCCAGGGTAGCTCACAAATAAATATTTAACAATGTAAGCTAGCGTTTCCATAAGCCACAATAGAAAATCATACTAATGGAAGGTTGTGAGGATCAGGTGGGAATCTCACGGTCTCAGACCACGAAGAGTATCTTCTAAACCTGGACGCATTTAGTAGTCACTATGGCAGATGTTCAACAATGTTAAAACACTGAAAATTCAAAAGCCTACACACAGAGGGTAGGTATTCTAGCTTAAAGTACTCACTTTTACAACCAGTAGCATAAAAATATCTTTAATAAGCTTTTTGTCGGTCAGCATAAGAAAGTCACACTAGCAAACTAGCAGTTTTCAACCAACAGAGGCATCACTGCATGTTAGTTAATATTTCACTCTGATTTCTCAAGAAAATCTTCACCGAGAGAACTGGAAAGATGAGCTAGAGAGACTGGACAGAGGCAAGAGGAGAACAACTATGGAGCCAACTTCTTGGTTAGCAAGGCTCATACGGTTATATTGGTATGTCCACGAGAACTATCCCAAATAGAAATACTTGATCTCACATTTGTTTAAATGCTTTTGCTAAAGTCTGTAGTGCAAGGCATCTCTCTTAAACTTAGGATCAAGACCCCTGACTACCTAACAGAATTTATCTCTTCTCCTTTTGTGTTTATCTACTATAGACACAGAAAAAACCTATTCCATCCTTTGCCTTTTTTTCCACTTACAACTAATCCTTAGAGTAAAAGATAAGTTGTCACACTGGAGAGGGGAAAGCTCGCTCCCTATCACTTGTTTTGTCATTGGCCTCATTAACCAAAGATGTTTATGCTTCCCATGCACGACTCTACCCTGAGATTCCTCAGCCATTCTCTTCTCTAACAGAGCAACCTAAATGAATTGCTCAAACTCCTTAGTCAGACTTGAATCCAAGAGTTGATTTCTAATATCTGGATTGTCAGCCCTGTGGAACTGGCCCCCAGCTGATGCTTCCTCACCAACATATTTACTCAAAGCACACTGTCCAGTTGATTTTTGTCTATGTGTAAATTTTGACTATAAATATTACCATTCAAATTCCGATCCAGATGAAAATGTGTATAGGATGGATATAGTGTAAAGTGAACCAAGGACCCAAGGCTGAGCCTGTAGCTCCAACACTTACAGTCTGGGAGAGGAGAACATAACACAAAATAATTGTAAGAAAAAATAAAAGATTTTAAAGTGTGTGTGTGGGGGGGTGACATTAAAGGAAAAAATTGCAAAGACAGAGAATAGTCAAACCCCTGAAAAGTAGTTCTGATGACTAAAACAACAATGGATCTTGCTTTTGAAACGTTATGATAATGAGTGAAAACTGTTTCTAATTTGGGACAGAGGTCATGTCCAAGCACCAGTGGCTTGTAAGGACAATGATAGCTTGTGACCCCTCTGCTTTGGACTGTGAATTCAAACTACTGCAATGGTCTGAATCTCATGAGAAGTTCTCGGCTGGTCACCCAACAGGTTGTACATGACAGACACCCACCATCACCCAGGGATCCACCGTCTTGGAGTGTCTGCAATCTCAGGAGAGTCACACATGCTGGCAGTGAGGTGCAATTATAACTCGCACATGGTACAAAAATAAATGACAAATGATCACTGAAAATGCATATCCAGTCAGCTTCACACAGCTCTGTCCCACAGCAAATGACCTGTGCATGTAAGATTTGGTACTGGAAAAAGAAAATACTGACTTTACCTGTCCAGCTGCCTAGAGAGCATGAGATCAGAATCTACATGAGCAAGACACTGTTTCTTGTCCCTTAGATTGGGGACAATGATACTGCTTTTTTGCTGTCTTTACTAACAAATAAAATCATTTTTAAACTAAGTCTATCTGTAACTGGCAGGGCAAAGGTGCAGTGTTCCCATCCAAAGTGTAGATACCACATGTCTAGCATGCTTCAAGAGCTTCGCAGGCTTTGTCCTTCCATTCTTCTCCCTGAAGAAAAGAGGTTCAATAAGTGATGATTCTGTCCTAGAGTGAAGTATTTGCTTCCCACTATGACCCAGATGTGTCAACCTTAGGTATTCCTTCTCCAATTTCTCTTAAAGGAGCCTTTGGTGGACCAAGCTCGCTCTTCTTGATTTTCAGTATTTCCATAGATAATATTTCCATAGATAAATACCTCATAGGCTGGAATCCTCTCTGGACAGTTGGATCAACCACTATATATAAAACTCTTAACAATGGTGAGATGAAACAAGAAGATGTCCTTTAAAAGATTTTTCAAAGAAAAATACACACTAGCAGATGAAACAATATGTTTTTTCTCGTTGTACTGCACACATAGACCATGCCGTCACTACCATTATCATGGAAGTTCAGAATTAAGCAAGTTAGAAGTTGAGGGGGAAATAGGTAAGTCTTTCCTGAACCTCAAGTATTAATCAAAGAAAAGTAACTGATCTGCACACCACTTTTTCTGAAGTCCGCACCATTCAGTTTCCAATGTCTAACCGGAGACATACGGTGGATGCTGGGAAATGGCCTCTTGTCCTTTTGAAAAACCAAGATTTGATTCCTGTGGAACTGTCACTTCTAGGACTATAAGAGTTCTAAGGCATAATACCATCCCTGATGCAAGCAGGTAGGAAACGAGGAAGGAGAAAAGAGGAAGGGCAAGTAGTTAACCCTAAATTAACCTGTAATTCCCTCCTACCCAAGGACCAGGTGACTTCCTGGAATGCTGGGAGTTGTAGTTCTACTTTATACACTAAATTAACCTGTAAGCCCCGTCTGCCCAAGGACCAGGTAACTTCTTGAGATTCTGGAATTTCAGTTCTTAGAAATTAACAACAAAGCTTCATGGGAAAGTACGGGAACCTATGGATTTTTTTTTCCATATAAGCCCCTCCAACACTTGTCTCCAGGCCACAGAGCTGGAAGGTTTCCAGATGGTGGTCCTGACCAAATTCTATCTTGGTCAGTATTTAAAATTTTAATAAAAGCTTGCTTTAGTTCAGTCAAAATGAGGGAACTGGCTTTTCTGGAGAAACTCAGGATTAACAGTAGAGAGTTCATGCAAATAATCTTTGAGA
>CABHPH010147219.1:23087-46746 GCA_902168325.1 Peromyscus nudipes | reverse complement strand
AAAAAAAAAAAAAAAAGCTCCAGGGCCAGGAGTGGGTCACCTCCTTACCAGCTGATGGCCAGAGAAGCCCTTCGAAACAACACAGGCTCCTGCTGTTCTTCTTGGTTGCCACTGGAAGTTCATGATAAGGCCCTATTGCTGAAGGTTGCAAGATATAGAGAAGCTCGGCTGGCTAGCATTCAGTGACTGGCTAGCATTCGGTGATGGAGGAGCTACCCAGCCTGCTGGGGGAGAAAACTCCGCAGTCTCCAGTGAACTCTGTGAACCACAGTATCAGTCTGCCAGCCAAGACGTATCCATTGATGAAATAGCGGCATGACCCTTTGCAGGGATAACCAACCGCTTTTGCCACTGCAGAGGAGGGACTCCTCATACTTGTCACTATAAACCTGGTCAAAGCCCGGGGCTGTGGAGGGCATAGTCCCTTGGGGGAACCTACTTACTGTTGTTTGTCTTAGGGTTTATAACACAGTGATGAAACACCATGACCAAAAAGCAAGTTGAGGAGGAAAGGGTTTGTTTGGCTTACGCTTCCATCATTGAAGGAAGTCAGGGCAGGAACTCAAACAGGGCAGGAACATGGAGGCAGGAGCTGATGCAGAAGTCACAGAGAAATGCTGCTTATGGCTTGCTCCCCATGGCTTGCTCAGCCTTGCTTTCTTATAGAACCCAGGATCACCTGCCCAAGGGTGGTCCCACCCACAATGGCCTGAGCCCAGCCACATCAATCATTAATTAAGAAAATGCCCCAAAGGCTTGCCTAGAGCCTGCGCTCATGGAGGCATTTTCTTAATATCGGCTCCTTTCTCTCTGATGACTCTAGCTTGTGTCAAGTGACATAAAACCAGCCAGGACAGATGTGTCGTCAAATTGCCTTCTACACACTTCTGTTTGCGCCCATAGGTTACCGTGGCTCTCGCCGTGGCTAGAAAAGATTCTGCTGTCAGTGGGCCATGACTAATAATTTAATGATGCAACTCACAGGCTCAGGAAAACAAGTGTACAGGCCCCCAGACCTTAGCACAACTGATGCCCTGTTGGAGGCACCATTCTGACCTTAGAACTCAGCGTGCAGGTCCCAACATCTGCCAAAATGGGAAAGAAAAACTAGTTCATCAAAGACCTGGTCCATAGTTCCAGGAAAGTCCATAAATGTACTGACCTTGCTTTCTGTTTTTTGTAGTGCTGTTTCTTGCTAACTGAAGCGTGATAAGCAGGATGTGGTTTTTGTACAGAAAAAACAAAGGACTGTAGGGTGTGGGACTGTGTGATTTGGGCATGTTCCCCACGCAGCTGCTACTCAGCAATGAAGACCTTATTTTTGGCTTTCTGAATGTCTGTGTGGTGGTCTCTGGCGGGCTTATCTTGCAACATACTGGAGGTTCCATCAATATCACCAGAGAATGAGAACTGGGACCTGAGGGGTCTCAGATCCCCTCTGTGGTGATAACATGGAAAATGGCAGTTCCTGGGTGGTGAGCACCTTGAGATGTCCACATGAACGTCTGCCCAGAGGCTCTCGATGCTTCCACCCCAAAACAGGAAGTCACAGAAAGTTCTTCCTGCCCGAGCCTTGCTTCAGTGCCAACTTTTATCCATTTCATGGTTCATGTGTAAATTAAGTCGTCTCTATTTCCTCCTAATCAAGACTGTGTTGTATAGAGGTAGTGTGTATATAGTCGTGGACCAATAGCCTTAGGCTTTCTCTTTCAGTTGGCCTCCGGAATTCTGAGAAATGTGTAATGATAGTAGTCACCATTGTCTCCAAAGAGACCCAGATATCCCAAAGGCTGAAACAATTGCCAACCTACCGATGTGTCCCTCACTTGAGACTCTCAGGAATACTCAACAGGCACCTCACCATGCCCAGGAAATGTTAAGTACTTTTCTGAGTTCCTGCCTTTTTATATTCTGTTACTCATGCCTCAAATGCCCTTAGCCTGGGGCTCCCTGTGCAAACATTCTATGCATCCATCAAAGTCTGCTCCTTTGAATGTCATGCTCTGTGAATCTTCTCCATGGCCCTGCCCATCACCCCTAATATAGTCCACTGTCTTCATGTGAACTCTCCCTTCTGCTGGGCGTCCGTATCACTTGGCTGGGACTCTTAGGGTGGTGGTTGTTCTGTGGGATGCAGCAGACATTCTCTATGGAGCATCCCCTGAGCTCATCAAGGTCAGAGAAGGCACCTGGGTCTTTTTGTGTCCTGAGCATTCCGCACGGTGCTAGGAAGAGGGTAGATGCCATCAGCCTTTGTTGAAGGCGTGAATGAATGAGTAAATAAAATAAATATCGAGTGCCGGCTTGTTTCTAGGGAGGCTCCGTGGTGTAGAGAGCATCCACACAGGACTCTTCCCCATTCACCCAGGCACAGCTGGCTGGCTGCACCCTGGAGCCTCTCGTTAGGAAGAGCTGGCCTCTTTATTCCATTTCATTATTTTTTTTTCCATAAAACAATATGATCCCTCTTTAGTGCTTTCCAAGGCACACCAATCAGCATACTAATCACCCAAAAGTGTCAACGGAA
This sequence comes from Peromyscus nudipes, assembly GCA_902168325.1. Classification (NCBI taxonomy): domain Eukaryota; kingdom Metazoa; phylum Chordata; class Mammalia; order Rodentia; family Cricetidae; genus Peromyscus; species Peromyscus nudipes. The sequence goes on along the minus strand of CABHPH010147219.1, from coordinate 44,219 downwards.
TCTGCCAATTTCGTACATTTGCATATTTTCTGTAGGGTTCTGCCTTCCCCTCCCCCTCCCTTTCATTAGCTATTCTTGGAAGAGCTGCGCACCCTCCATATTGTTCAAACTGGCTTGATTTTTATTTCACGTTGTAAAGACAGATTTATGAGATGATGAATGAGTCCCTGCCAATTTCATGCATTTCCGCTCTGTACATTTACACCTTATATTTATTCAGCCCCATTCTCCTCCTGGCTCCAGATGGTGTGGCAATATAGCCTTGGGTGAAGGCAGAGAACTCCTCCTCTCCCTCCTCCTCACGCTTTCAGCTCTGGCTCTCCGGTGCCAGGTTTGAGTGGTGCATGGCCCTCTGGCAAATGCTGCTTCGCCTGCGGGTTTCACTGCCGCTTAGGAACCCGGGAGTGCGAGCGAGACAATGGGAAATGTCACATGCAGTAGGCTTTCCCACTTCACTCACTGCCCCATACATAAAACCACAGCTGAAACGGAGTTTGATATATTCACAGATGTTTTTTTCCCTAAATGCTTTATCCATTCAGGAAGCGGGCCACAAATGTCTCAAGAGAAGACTCAGGCAATAGAACAAGGAGACGGAAGCCCAAGCAGATAAAAAGCATTGGTAAGAACTCATGTTTGGTCCGGTTCAGCACCCTCTTGCCTTCTGTCTGAAATGTGACACAGGGAATCATGTAGATGGATGATGGTTAGAGACAAAGACATCAGTGATCTTTAGGAGATGGACCTGCACGGTCCCCACACTCCCCAGCTGAATAGGGGCTGGGACAGACCAAGGCATGGGGATTGATTATGGGGCATCTGAGTGAGAACAAATCCGCCTTTTGCTTTCCTTATGGGTCCAGGAAACTGGGGAGTTGGCTCTGAAGTGCCCAGGCTCAGTGGAGCAGGGAATGGAATGTGCAATGTACAGGCAAGAAAATCAGAAACAAACCTCGACATTTGAGGTCAGAAATTTTCCTGTTTTTAGCAGGTGTGGTGGCATACATGGGACGCAGAAGCAGGAGGATTACAGGTTTGATGCCAGCCTGGGCTACACAGTGAAGCTGCAAAAATAAAAAAGCAAAGCACAAGGACTACAAAAAGAAAATCTCCTCTTCAGAGTGAGACTGGACAGGAAACAGGTTAGGCCTGGTGAAAGTGTGGTTGGGAGAGTGAACACACACACACACACACACACACACACACACACAGAGTGACATGCTTGACGCTACAGATTGAACCTGAAATTCCCTCCAAAGGCCCACAGATATTAAAGACTTGATCCCAGCCCTGGCAACCTTGGGAGGGGCACACTTGAGTAGATGTGGCTTAGTGTGAGGATGTTAGGTCTCTGAGGGTGTGTCGAAGAAGAGGATTGTGAGACTAAGCTCACTCACCTTTCCTCTTCTTCTGTGGTGTGCATGCCTGTGAGCATGTGTGTGAAAGCATGTGTGTGTGTGTGTGGGTGTGTGTGTGTGTGTATGTCCAAGCAGTTAGGTAAATGGCTTTGCTCTACCATGTGCCCCTGGCCAGAATATATCACCTTTTTTTAGGCCCAAAGCAACAGTGTCAACTAGCCAGAGATAAAATCCTCTAAAACTGTGATCAAAACCAACCACTTTATCTTCTAAGTTGATTACTTAACTCCACCATGGCCAAGGATCATTTGGAGTAGTAGGCATTCAGCAAACGTCCAGGTGTATCTAGAAAGACCTAGAAACTCACAGCCCACGCCACATGATGCTGCTTATGAACTCAGACACTGGTGGGAAATCGAGGAAACCCTTGACCTGGGTGAGGAAACCCGGAACTGATTGAGTTGGTCTGCATTCACATGAAACTCTTCAGAGTGGACTATGGATTGGAGGGTACAGATAGTCATGTAGGTTAATCATGAGTAGATTTACAGAAGAGATTTACAGTCATGCTTGCATCTGGGATAGGTAAACTCTGTATACCTTATAAAGCAAAATTACACAAACTGACTGCAAAGTTCCTGTGGGTCATAGACCCTTAGGTAGATCCTGGACCCTGATATTTTTGTCTCTGCCCATCTTCCATCTACATGATTCCCTGTGTCACATTTCAAACAGAGGCAAGAGGGTGCCAAGCGGGACTAAGCATGAGTACCCCCCAGTACTTCTTCATCTGTTACTAGGAGCTAGGGCTTTTGTGTTCCCTTAGAAGAAAATACAGAAGGCAGGTATATTTTATGGGTCCGGCCACTTTATGCACTAAGCATCTCAATATCTCATAGCCTGTAAGAAGAGATCTGATTGTCTTGTCCTGTAATCTTTCCAGTACCTCCCAAAGCTGGGGATGATATCAGAAAGCACCCAAACAGGTGTCCACATGAAAACATTTTACAGAAAAGCTCCCAGTATCTGTGGCGTGCACACATGTATGTGTGTGAGAGTTCAGGCAGGAAATGAAGAGACCGAATGGTACTGAGGAGCAGGTGTTCCGCTTGCTTAGGTGGGCACAGTCCTCGATGGGCATCAGTTTCCTCACAGAGCATTGTCAAGGGCATCTGGAACAGGCATGTAATTGTTGGCGGACTAGAACCAGGCACTGAAAGTCACCTGTAAGCCTTGAATGTGGTTACATTTGCAGACTCTGAAGCAGAAAAGGACCTGTCGCTTTAGCCCATGTGGGGCGTTTTCCCACCAACCCCACAGCTTCCCAGAGTTTTCTTGAGTGTGAGCAGCAGGAAATATTAGATAGAAGGATTTATTGCAGAGAATCTTGCGGAGATAAACAGATAGAAAATAAAGGATAGCCTCAAGAGGGCCTGGAACCATTTCCAACAGGCCCCGACTGTCTCTGCCCCAGGGTTTTTATAGAGACGCTAAGGGGGTGGAGCAAATGACCTCCTCCCCCAGCACAGCCAAGTGCAGACCATCTCAGACACCTGCACTCAGGCCCATGGTCCTAATCATCCTCTATGCGGACCTGCTGGGTAAAGCCACAAGGAACCTGAGAAGGGCTCCCACAAGCCCAGCTGTCTTTTCCCATATTTTCTCATTCATCTTCTTTCCCGTGTGTTGTCTCTGCATAAGGACCGTGAGAGCTGTCATGGGTGGATGAAGAAAGAATGAGAAGCGCCTGTCATGGTTCCCGCTAGGTCTGCAAAACCGGAAGAGGGGAAGGAAGGGGAAGGGACGGGACAGGACAGGAGAGGAGGCTAGATCATTTGATTTTAGAGGCGTCCGATAAAAATTCCAAGAGGTAAGTGTTTGGAACTAAACTCCCCTGTTAGGTTCCAAAGGACCAAGCTGAAAACTCAAAAAATGGAATCACTCATACTGACATTGTGAGAAATCAAGATTAAAGGCTGAGGGGCTGGAGAGCACATGTTGCTCTGGCTGAGGATCCAGGACCATTCATATAGTGGCGTGTGGCTATCTTCAACTCCAGATCCAGGGGATCCAACATTATCTTCTGGCCACCTGAGGCACCAGGCATGCACTTGGTATCCATCCAAAACTCTTATACTATGAAATAAAGCAAATACAAATTAAGGCTGATTTCCCCCGATAGACCTGTCTTCAATTGCCATGATGGTGGAATTCCCTCTGGTAACCTTACTCTAGTTTCCTTTCCATTTTGCTGACAAACACCATGCAGTTTAGGGAGAAGAGGGCTTATTTTATCTTGCATTTCCAGGTCATAGTCTATCATTCAGAAAGCCAGGGCAGTAACTTAAAACAGGAACCGAAGGCAGGAACCATGGAGGGCCGCTGCTTGCTGGGTGGCTCTCTGCTCACTCCTAGGATCATGTTTTCTTTCCTTCCTTCCTTTTTTTTGGGTCAGGGTCTCTCTGTGTAGCCCTAGCTGTCCTAGAACTCACTTTGTAGATCAGGCTGGCCTCAAACTCACAGAATTCCACCTGCCTCTGCCTCCCGTGCTGAGATGAAAGGTGTATGCCACCATGCCCAGCTTAAGTAGCTTCCTTATACAATGCAAGTCCAAATGCCTAGGGATGGTGCCTCCCACAGTGGGCTGGGCCCTTCTACATCAGTGAATAATTGAGGCAATCCCCCCCCAGACACACCCACAGACCAATCTGCTCTAGGTAATTCCTCAATTGAGACTTCTGTCAGATGACTGTGTCACATGTCACAGTCTGTGGCATGTATCCTTCATGTTCTCCTGACTTTTAGCATTGCTGATAAAATAGCTGATATTATTCTGGTGTGTCAGCTTTGCATGGGATTTGGTGGGTTTCTTTTTACCATTTTTAATATTGTTTCTTTGTTGAGTGTTTTTGAATCTGATTATAGCCTATCACACAGAGGGCCTTTTTTGGTCATGTCTGTTTGGCATTCTAAAATGCCTCTTGTGTCTCCATTTGTTTTTCTAGATTTGAGAACTTTTCTTGTACCATTTCACTGAACAGGCTCTATATGTCTTTAGTTTTAAAAAACTTTTTCCCCCCTGTTGTGTGATTTGTACACCTGTTGGTTTAGATATCTCTGCCAGTTTTATTTGGGGGATTTTTTTTTTGTTAGTTTTTCGAGACAGGGTTTCTCTGTGTGGTTTTGGTGCCTTTCCTGGATCTCGCCCTGTAGACCAGGCTGGCCTCAAACTCACAGAGATCCGCCTGCCTCTGCCTCCTGAGTGCTGGGATTAAAGGCGTTGCGCCACCACCACCCGGCCTAGGGGATCTTTTTATTAACCAGCCTACACGTGAGGACTCAGTCCCTGGTATCATTCAGTTCTGAGAAAACGAAATGATAAAGCAGCGGTTTACATAAGATCTGGAAATACATTTACTGATTTTTGCCTCCGATACATGGCTAATTACCAGAAGCCAGAAAATGGGAAAACTAGTGTGGAGTGTTTCAGTTAAAAATTGCTCAGACAGGGAGGGTGCTCTTGCAAAGCCCAGCTTTGGCTCCTAGCACCTATGTGGCAGCTCACAATTGTCTAGTACTCTAGTTCCCAGGAGTGCCTTTTCTGGGCTCCTAGGCACCAGACATGCAAGGCAACACACAGACATGTACATAGGCAAAACACCCAAACACATAAACTAAAAAAATAAATCTTAAAAAAATCTTTAGCACAAGTGTGTAAATAGAGAATACTGGAAAAAATGTTTACCTGAAAGACAGATTTCTGTTTTTTTTTGTTTTTGTTTTTTCTTTTTTTTCTGCTTTTTGAGACAGAGTTTCTCCGTGTAGTTTTGGTGCCTGTCCTGGATCTCACACTGCAGACCAGGCTGGCCTCAAACTCACAGAGATCCGCCTGCCTCTGCCTCCCGAGTGCTGGGATTAGAGGTGTGCGCCACTGCTGTCTGGCCAGATTTCCTATTTTTAAGGAAAAGAAATAAGATTTACCTGTTAGAGCAATTAAAAAACAAAATTAGGTAAATGTAGGAAGGAGAATATAAAAAGAAAATGTGAGTTTAAAAAATTCCCCATAGCTGGGCAGTGGTTGTGCGGAGCCTTTTTTTTTTTTTTTTTCTGACTTGCTCATTTTTTCCCTCTCTGTACTTTTCAGGTGTGATGACTAGTTTTGTTTCTAGACTCACCCAGGAGTCACAATGAGAAACTGCCTTGATTAGGTTGGTTTGTGGATATGTTTATTCAGGATCATCTTAAGGATGTTAATTGATGTGGGAGGACCCACCCGCTGTGGTGGCCTTATTCTCTGGGCTTGAAATCCAGGACTACCTGAGAGTGGAGAATTAAGCCAAGCACAGGCGTGCGCACATTCATTCTTTCTCTGTCCCAAATGTGTATGTGGCCAGCTGCTTCCGCTTCCTGCTGCCTTGCTTTCCCCTCAGTGATGAGCTGTGACTGGGATTGTGAGCTAAAGCAAAGGCCCCGCCCCCTGATGGCTATTCTTGGTTAACTTGACTACATCTGGAATTAACTAAAACTCAGAAATGGAGGCGTACACCTGTGAGGGATTTTTTGCTTAATATGAAACGGAAGAGCCGTTTCTAATCTGGATCTTTGAGATAGGAAGACACACCTTTAATCCAGATCCTTTGAGCTGGGAAAACCCACCTCTAATCTGGCCCACGCCTTCTGCTGGAAGCCTATGTAAGAGCATGGAAGGAGGAAGCTTTTGCCCTTTACTGCTTGCTCTGGCCCTTGTTAGCAAGTCCATTCCTTCACTGGCATGAGAGTGTACTTCTTCACTGGCATGAGAGTGTACTTCTTCTGGATTCCAGTGTATACTGAAGACCGGCTGAACAATTTTGGATTCTTGGACCTTCCATTTATAGGTACTGTCGTTGGATTAGCTGGACCACAGCCTGTAAGTCATTCTAGTAATAAATCCCCTTTCTATGTATATATATATTATATATATATGTATATAATATATATATATATATATTCAGTCTATAAGTTCTGTTACTCTGGACAACCCTGACTAATACACCCCCTAAGCTGCTTTTTTCATGGTATTTTACCACAGCGACAGGAAACAAAAGGAACCCATCAGGTGGATTTTGGAGCCTCTTCTCTCTTGGAATAGAATTTGATTTTTCACCAAGTCATGTGTTACGGGCATCTTCTATTCCACCAGCTTCAGTGTTTTTTCCACCGTCAAATTTTGGCCCTGCTTTCCTATGAAATCAAATGTGGTACTTTAAGGTTGCCCAGGAAGAGTGTAAAAAGGTAATGGAGGAGGAGGAAGAAGAGGAAGAAACCATGTATTGTTGTCCAAGAATCCTAAAAAGAGTTTCATAAAAGCAATTATATAGGACGTGTAATGTTCTATAACTTAATATGTTTTTTCCATTTCATCTTTTTTCTCATACATTGATTGCTTGAGGGACTGAAGAGATGGCACACTGGTTACATTAAGAGCACATTCAGGGCTGGAGAGATGGCTCAGAGGTTAAGAGCACTGACTGTTCTTCCAGAGGTCCTGAGTTCAATTCCCAGCAACCACATGGTGGCTCACAACCATCTGTAATGAGATCTGGTGCTCTCTACTGGTGTGCAGACATACATACAAACAGAACACTGTATACATAATAAATAAATTAATCTTTAAAAAAAAGAGAGAGAGAGAGCACTTGCAGCTCTTGCAGAGGACCGAGGGTCAGTTCTCAGTATTAGCCTGATGGCTCACAACCATTCAGACCAGGAGATTTGGCGCCCTCTTCTGGCCTCTGCGGTACATTTAAGGTGTAGGCAAAACACTCAGGCACATAAAATAAAAAAAAAACTAGAAAAAAAGAAATACAGGTTGAGAATTATCAGAATTGGTGGTACTGTAAAAGTCTTTTTTTGGTGCTATGAGCCGTCTCTTTCCGATGTTCACAATAGACACGTGTGCCTCGCTTCCAGCTCTGGAGCTTTCTGCCCTTTGTCAACACGCTGAGAGAGCGCATCTAGCTGCTTGGATTCTGAGCTTGTAGGGCACGCGTACCCCTAGGGAGGCTGTCAGCTGAGTTTGCATGGATGGGAGGACATGCGCACACTGGATCATTTGTTCAGAGTTGAGCTTTTTCCTCAAATGATTAAGGTCTACGGTGTGTGGGGGGAGATAGAGAGTTGAGGAGTGCCAGTCATAAGTGAAGGTCATCGTTCCCTTAGCCGGAAGTTCACTTAGGTTTGTCTAGTGGCAGATTAAGAAGTTTCTTAAATGGAGTTACACCTAATCTGAGTTCTAAGGACGGGTAGACATTGTCCAGCCCCAGAAGACAGGCAGCGAGGGCGCTCACAACCCAAGGAGCATCCCTGACAAAGGAGAATGAAGTGCGCTAAACTGGCAAAGAACCAGTGAGCCCAGGAGGCTACGGACTATGGGAGTGGTTGGATGACCCTCACAGACACTGCCCGGAAGCAAAAAGAGCCTTGCTAGTGCTGTTCCTGGTCACAGCATTGCTTCAGCTCTAGTTCTTCTGAAGACCTGGTGTTCCCTTGGTGTCCCTTGGTGCCTGGGCCCAGGTGGCACAGATAACAGGAGGAGGCAGGGACACAGCCCAGTCTTGCTCCCTTTGTTGGCTTAAGGAATGTCCGGAGAGTCGGTAAGTTGTCATTCCTCGGTGAGCCTTTGAGGATGTTCCTGGAAAACCTTGCCACTTGATTAAGTGGACTGAGCAAGAAGGAACCCTCACTCAGTGTGGACACCATGCAGCCAGCCATGAGACCCAGGAAGACACAGGTAGAGGGCAGGGGAGGTTGTCTTTTAAAGCCCTTGGACACCCGAACTGCAAGTTCTCGAGCCTCCCAGACTGCACTAGCAGTCTCCATGTTCTTATTGGTTCTGATGCCTCCAAACCCGGACATAACTACATCATCAGCCACTTCCACCCCTTGCCCAATTCCTACACAATCATTAGCCCGATTTCTTCTACAAAACCCCGTTTTACATCTCTCTCTCTCTCTCTCTCTCTCTCTCTCTCTCTCTCTCTCTCTCTCTCTCTCTCTCTCTCTCCATATCCTATTTGTTGTGGAACTCTACAGAAACCTGATTAAACACTCTAGCCTGTTAAAAAACACAAGTAAATAAAATGGGTTGTGAGTTAGTACCAGAGTTAATAGTCCTGGCAAGTTGGGCCAGGCTCTCTCTGTGGGTTCCACAGGAGCAGATTTAACCAGCCTGAAATAAACAACAACAACAATAAACAAACAACAACAAAACCCCAAACTGACAAAAATGTGCCTGTACTGAACATGTGGGGTTTTTTCTTGTAATTATTCACTAAACAATCTAGCACAGTAGTTATTTACATGACATTTACACTGTATTAGGCATTAACAAGTAATCCAGAGATGATTTCCCCTTTATAGGGGGCTGGAAGTAGGTTCTATGCAGACATGACATGATTTTATACAGGAGACTTGAGCATCTGTGCATCTCGGTACGCAGGTAGATCTGGACCAAGTCCCTATAGATTCTAAGGGTCAATTATAGTCTAAAAACTAAGAACAGCTCCTGAGTGGAGCTCACAACAGTATTTTATTTGAACCACTCTTTTCCTTTTTCATTATAAAATGTAATTTCTAGTATGAAAATGTTGAAATGCCAAAAAAAATATTGTGGGTTCCTGATCTCTTTGTAAAAATGAAAACATTCTAGCCACAATCCTATATTCTAGGCCAGTCCACAGGCTGTCCTGGAGCACAGGCCCCATTACAAATGGAACACTTGTTCACCGTCCACCTCATCTGGCTTCCAGTGGCATGAGCAGTTATCTGCATCTGAAATCCCTGAAGCACACGATTGCCCCCAAGTACTTGGTGCGTAGCAGGCCCTCCACCAACGCGCACTCGGGGTAACAATAACCACAGTGACTAAATTTCATCCTCTTTTCTTCCGAGGTCTCCCTGTGCACCTGAAAAATCAGACGATCGCTCACTCAGGTTTTCCTCAAGCTTCAGACACAAGCAAAGCCTGTAACATAGTCCCGACCGGTGACCCAGTCCCTGCCCAGGAAGATGAGGGGGCTTCTTGGTAGGTACCATAAGCCTTCGCCCCATTTAGAATGCAGCAAAGGATGATATGGGGTGTGTGTGTGTGAAACATTCCCAAGCAAAACAGAAAGCAACAACGGAGACCCATAGTTCACTTCGCCACAGGCAGAGCCAGATCCAGCTCAGCTCCACCTATGCGGTGCTGTTCTGCAGCAAATGAGGACATTTCTGACAGACTCCAATATGGCTCCTTCCTTAAGAGCCTGTCTAGGCAGACCCCAGTTTCCCTTCATCTTCTTCCCCTAATCAGCATCCCCAGGGAGCAGCCTGGCAATTATAGTTTTAGTGCCACACAGGGGACATTTTTCCTCCTTCGCCTGGCTCTTCCCTCCATCTGGACTCATGTCTTTATCCACACAAACGCTTCCAGCAGCTACTTCACTGCCGTTTTATGCACAGCTACACTGACGGTTGGTAATACAGCTGTCCCATAAAGACGGCAGAGTTCAGAATCAGGTTAGCAGAAATGTGGAGGGTGTGGTAGCCCAGCAGTTTGTGCCCAACCCGAGAATACAACCGAAGGGAGAAATTATTCATTTTGGCTAGTGGTTTCAGAGAGGTCATCCATCATGGCAGAGGGGCTGGGGGAATAGGTGTGCAGGAAGCACGAAGAGAGGGAGTGTGTCTGCACTGATGGCTCTCTCCCGGCCCCCTTTGGTTCACTTGAACCGTCATATAGACTGTGCTGCTCATATTGTGGATGATGATTTTCTAGGTACTCCTCAACTGATAAGCCTGATGGTCAAGATAACCCGTAACTGGTGACTAGGCGACACGTGAACCTACTAGGAGGTGACTTCTGGACTGCATTTTGTCCCATCAGAATTTATAAGAACTTTGACCTCCTACTCCCCAGTGTAATTGTATTTGGGAGATATCGTTGGGGAGATGGCTGCTCATGATCACGTGGCACTCTCTTCTGGTCTTACTTTAGTTTTCAAGTCCTTCTTGTGCTGAATATGATGCCAGACCTTGAGGGCATGGGACAGTGGAGGAGATTCTGTCCCTGACATCAGGAAGCTGGTCTCCCTGTGACAGGGACAGTCAGGTAAATTACAGGCTGTGCATTAAGATTCAGCTCCAGCTCCCAGGCCATCTGAATGCAGCTTAGAGTTCTACTGAGTACCAAGAATTACCACACAACAGTATCAACAACCAATGTAACCACATCTTGCTGGATAGGCCAAAGTCAAATGCTGGCCATTTACTAGAAGAAGAGTGTCTAGTTATAAAGATGTATCTTTTACATCAGAAGCACCCATCAAAGACTCGGAGAACCATTCTCAGTAATGTCCCTCTCTAGAGAACAGGCCTCAAGGCTCTCGAACTCCACTGTAGACAGACTCTTATTTTGACAGTCACCAGCCTGCAGCACACAACTCATGTTCTAACTAAACCTTCATGCTTTTGATTTCTCTGAGCCCTTCGCTTCCCATGAGTTGCTTCCTTTTAGTTGGCTTGGAAAGCCACTAATTCTGGAGAGATGGCTTTGTGGTTAAGGAAGAAACTGCTCTTGCAGAGGGCCCAAGTTTACTTGCCAGCACCCAGGTTGGGCGGCTCACAATGGCCTGGGACTCCAGACACGCTCCTCTGACCTCTGCAGGCATGGCACTCATGTGTACCTAATACAAATCAAAGCAATTTTCAAAAATAAAAATCACTAATTCAGGAGATCATGCAGTCTGGCTACATGGCACTCGCCACCCTTAGCATTGCCAGAGACGACACTTTGCATACCATAACTGAGATTGCCTAGTCACTTTCTAGATCTTTGAAGATGGTTTTGGTTAAAATGATCAACTCTTCCCCTATAAGTGTCTAGTGCTGACCTTTGACATCAGGAGGTCAGAAGCTCCACCCTGAGGTCATGCTAATGTGTGTCATTCTTTGAACATGTATCCTTGAAGAGCCGTGAATACTGAACACTCACGTAGATACCACTGATCAATTCACTCCACTCACTTCTCTACACTTAAACTCTAATTCACCATTCTACAGCCTCTCACCCCACCAGAAAGCCGGATTCAGACTTGGATCCCTTCCTGCTCCAAAGCCTCGAAAACCAACCGTTTTTCTCTTGAAAAATGTGTTCAGTGACTGAGCTTCAGGACAAAAGCAGGCCTGGCTGGGTAACAGATCGTCACGTTACTCAAGAAAGGGAGGTTGGGTATAACCACCTTCTATTATTTCCTTCTCACAAACAAAACCAAAGCCCACTGGCTACGATTATGACAGTAATTATCATGGTCGCTGTGATCTCTGCGTAGCACAGTCAACCGTGACAAGATGGATTCCACCGAAGAGGAGATGAAAGGGATCACGTTCATGCTTTTATTAGTTTGTTATCTTGAATGAGGGAGCTGATGGCGGAAAACACAGCCATGAAACGCTCATTCCGTTTAATTACACACTATTTTGTATGTATTGTTAGATTCAAACTGGGGGTAGGTGGGGGTGAGGGTGGGCCAAAATGGCCGTGCTGGTGACAATGTCCTAAACAGAAGGACTCTGATCAGGTCAACAGGATTGTCCCTGGGTAACAGAAACCCAAGCTCAGCATCCCTCAGGGGTCTCCTAAGGTGGGCTTCTGTTACCAGGAAAGCCACCCTCCCCTCATCCACGACGATGGTCAACTACCCTGGGCAAGGACACCTAGTTCCTGATTAACACAAACAGCCTGCCGCAGGTCAAAGCCCCCACACTAACTCCCAGGCTGTTCTGGCCATCCCCTCTCCTCCCCCCACTACTGTCCTCTTAAAATCCACAAGGCTTTCCCTGTGGGCTGCTGTTCTCCGCCCCTGAGAGGCAGCCCAGCAGTTTGATTCCCCAAATAAACTCTTCTTTCTACTCGGGGAGTGGTCTAGTTTGCTGGTTTCAATGCACTCTCCCTTACATTTATGAGTTGCTAATTAGGACACATAGGTTATTTAAAAAACAGGAAAATAGCTCTTTTAAAAATTATTATTTTTTGCATATGTGTATATGTGTGGACATACACATGTAGAGGTCAGAGGAACTATTCACTGACTGATGCACCCATGAGTAAGGTGTGGGATCTGCTGACCACGCTTTTAAGTGAAGAACCTTGAGTGTCTTATGTGAAGTACTTGAACTCTATAACATATAACATATAGCTCACATGGCTGGCTGCTGTGCTGGCTCCTACCATTGCCTCTGGACCCCAAATATTATCTCTACAAAAGCTGTAGTATTGGTGTAAATATTAAGGCCACTCCACGTAGTTAAAAGGAGATTTATTTAAAGGCGTAACTCACAAATGAAGGGATAGGTAGATGATGGGTTCTGGAAGAGACGCAGCGCAGTCCGGTGGTGTTCTCTGGAGAACTTTCCTCAGTCTACCTCTCGCGTCCAGGTCCAGGAAACAAGAGAGCGCCACGCATCCCGGTCTCAGGTCTTCAGGCCCTCCCTTGGCCCCGCCTTGTAGGCGTGATAGTTACGGAAGCCTCAATGGGGGTTGGAACTTCCAGACCAAAGCTGGAGTGGCTACCCACTACACTGTAGCCCTACAGTGCTCATGGAGACCACCAACTCTGTTCTTCCTTAGGATTGTTTGGGGTATCCAGGTCTTCTGAGAGCCCATACAGACACAGAGATTCATTTTTCCTATTTCTTAAAAAAATTGCCTTTGCAGGGGGAGGGGCTTGGACCTACCTCTAGTGAATGTACCAGACTCTGCTGACTCCCCATGGGAGGCCTGAGGGTTGGGGGGAGAGGCTGAAGAGACAGGAGGAGGGAAGAGGGGAATCTGTGATTGGTATGTAAAATGAATAAAAACGTCTCTTAATAAAAAAAAATCCTAAAAAAAATTGCCTTTGAAATTTTGATCGGGAGTGCGCTGTGCCACATCTAGATCATTTTGACTAACATGGACACCTTCAATCACCTCTTTTAACCATGGGCACAGGAAGGAGAACTCTCCCACTGCTCGGGTGCCTATGAAGACTGGTTGGAGTGCAGAGCCTAGCTCCAAAGCGGTTTTTCTCCCTGGCTACTCAATTTGTTGTTGTTGTATTCAGGTTTTCATTTACTTATTTTTAAGTTTCTAATGTGTATACAGTGTCCGTGGTCATGCCCCATCCCCATTACCTTCTCTCAGTCCTGGTGACTCCCTTCTCTTGCCCTGCTGGTCTCTCTACTATTTTATGTCTTGTGAGGGTCTTGATCACGTGGTCACACCTGCTATGTGTTCATCATTGCAAGCCATCCCCAGCAGACAGGACTTTACTGTACCCTCTTGTGGCCTGAGTCTCACAGTCTTTCCATTCCCTCTTTTACTATTACCACTGCTCTTAGCTAACTAAAGTGTATCATGTGGCCATTATCTCATGAAACCCTTGGTACTAGATCATGGCACAGGCCATTATTTCCTTTAAATATACACCCAGAGGGAAAGAGCAGGACACAGACTGTATGGATTAGAGGACAGTAGAGCTGGACTTGACAGCTTGCCATCAAGCATGGTGTTGCGGTTTGAATGAGAATGGCCCCCATAGGCTCTTATATTTGAATGCTTGGCCTCCAGTTGGTGGAACTGTCTGAAAAGGATTAGGAGGTGTGGCCTTGTTTGAGGAGGTGTGTCACTTGGGGTGTGCTTTGAGGTTTAAGAAGCCCACACCAGGCCCAGTCTCTCTCTCTCTCTCTCTCTCTCTCTGTCTCTCTCTCTCTCTATTGATTGTGGATCAGGATGTAGGCTCTCAGCTACTGCTCCAGTGCCATGCCATTTTGCTTCCTGCTATGATGATAATGGACGAACCCTCTAAAACTTTAAGCAAGCCCCAGTTAAATGCCTTTTTTGCCTCGTCATGATGTCTCTTCACATCAGTAGAACAGTAACTAAGACTCATGGTGAAAGACAAAATAGCCTCTTTGGCTCTATAGTGAAGGGGCCTTAGATAAAGCAATCCTGTTGATGCCTTCCAGGGGATGGAAGTAAGGAGGGTGAGAGAAGATAGGATTGGTGATCTTCTGTCTTCACTGGACCATTTGCAGATGACATCATATGGAGGCAATAAGATATTTTGGGGAAGGGTGATTTGGCATTGAAGTACATTCTGATTATGCATCTCTAAGCCCAAAATACAAAACCGAAAACATTTTGAGCACTGATATGACACTGGAAGTGGAGAATTCCACACCTGACCTTACATGACAGATCAGCCAAAACACAGGTGCACTAGAATTGTTGTCTACAATTACCTCTAGTTTTCTCCAGCCACCTGAGATGCAGACAGGAAAGCATGCCACAGGAAGATAGCTGCCCTCCTGTCGTGATCCTCTGTTGGAGAAGATACCTAAGAAGTTTGACATTAGATTGGACCTCCAACTCTAAAAAGGCCTCACCAGCTTTGCAAACGGATGTGCTACAATCCAGTGACAGTGACTAAGGTCTGTCTGTCCTCTTCAAGTGGCAAAAAGTAAGCTAGTTCACCACACGGTTATTGGGACCATCTAACAGCCTCCTACCCACTTGCATTGGCCCATGAGGACAGACCAGTGACAGAGCAGGAGGAGGCCAGAGACTGTTGACCCAGCTGGGGAAGAAAGCTTATGTCCCACCAAGAGGCCGCCTCTTTCTCAGGCAGGACTTAGTGCTGTCCACTGTCCCCAGCTCAGAAGTCTCAGTTGCTGATGACTGCATGTGATGTGGATCCCACAGAGCTGCTGTGTCCCCCCTGTTCTGTTTTATAAGCTGGGGTCCTCCACTGAGGGAAGGCAGGCCTGGAGGTCTAGTCCACAGAAGGCTGTATACCACCATTGCTTCATGTGGTTATCATGGGGAGCATGGCTAGGCTGGCAGGCACTATCAGGACTAGTTATAATGACAGATGTAATGAGATGGGCCAGCACAAGGGAGGCAACATCCTGGATACAAATTCTAGGGCTCCCGTTGCCAAGCAGAAGAACTCGCCACTAGACTGAGTCAGATGTGCACCGTTGAGTTGTCTATGTTTTTAAAAAAGAATCAAAACTGCTCTTCAGCTAAGGTGGGGAAAGTCACTGCCATGCTATGTATATAAGCTATATATAAAATGTACTACGTTTATGGGTTAATTGTGTTTAGACTTGGGGCCCATCCCCAAGCTATCTCACACATGCGAATCATTCAAAGGCTGAAATCATCTGAGATCCCAAACACTTCTGACCTATATATAACCCATGAGATCAGAATGCCCAGCCTATGTCAGGGGATCGTGTTCATCTTCTAAGCCATTAAAGAAAAAAAAAAATCCTAATGTGGGCAAGTCCTGTGTAATGAGAAGGTTGTTAGGGGGAATTGCTCCCCATCCTTCTCCAAGCATGAGGAGATGGGGAGTCAAATGAGCCTGAGAGGTCATGAGCCGGCAACCAGACCCAGAGCACACCAAGGCCCCGAGTGTGCCGTATAGTGTTAAGTCAGAACGAACCATCAGCTCCACTTCCCTTCGGAGCATTCTGAGTGAGCTTTTAACTCACCCTGTCTTGTCAGTGATGAACAGAGATATCAGGCCCAGCTAAAGATCTGGAGTAGAACAGGTTCTAAAGCTAGATCAGGAGGATGGAATGTTCCTGCCTTTGGAAGAAACACCTTAGTCATCTCATTTCCTTATTTACATCGTGACCTCCAGAGGGAAGCAAGGTCATCTGCTAGACACTTCTGAAAAAAACCACCGCAGTGTGCTCTTGATGATGGTGTGGACTCTGGAAAAGGGGCAGATAGTGAGGACAAGAGGAGAATTACAGATTGTAGTCCAGTCTTACTATGTGTTAAGCACAGTCACACACACACACACCCACACACCCACACCCACACCCACACACAATACACATTTACTAGTGCTGAAACATCAAATCACCATCATAATCATTGTAAGTGTATACACAGTCATTGTTAATGGTATTCACACTGTACAATTGATCACACCATACTCCTCACCTTGAGAGCCGTACCCACTGGATGAGAGTGCCCATCACCCACTGGATGAGAGTGCCTACCACCCATTGAAAGAGTTTGCCCACCACCCACTGGATGAGAGTGCCCATCACCTACTGGATGAGAGTGCCTACCACCCATTGAAAGAGTTTGCCCACCACCCACTGGATGAGAGTGCCCGTCATCCACTGGATGAGAGTGTCCATCATCCACTGGATGAGAGTGCCCATCATCTACCTTCCTGCAACCTCTAGTGACCACCATTCTGTTTTCTGTCTCAATGAATTTGAGCCATAGGAACCTCATGCAGAACCATCCAGTAGTGTCTTTCTTTAACTATTTAATTTATCACCATATTCTCAAGGTCCATCCATGCCACAGTGTGTGTCTGAATTTCATCTCATTGTTTGGCTGAATGGCATACTGTAGTACTCTGTAGCATCCATCCAGTCATTGGTATATACTGGGGTTGCCTGTGCCCCTTGATGACTGTAAATAATGCTGCTAGCAACACTGGCATACAAGCATCTCTTCAAGATCCTGCTTTCAGAGTTTTGGGTACATTCCCAGAACTGGCACTTTTGATCAGATGATTATTGTTATTTAGTTTTTCAAGACAGAGTTTCTCTGTGTAACACTAGCTATTCTGGAACTCACTCTGTAGTCCAGGCTGGCCTCGATCTCAGAGATCCACCTGCCTGTGCCTCCCGAGTGCTGGGATTAAAGGCGTGCGCCACCATGCCCAACATACTTTTAACTTGGGGGACCTGTTATACCATTTAACATATTCATGTTTCCCCATTTATTCTGGAAACCACTGTGAGGCGGAGACAATGATGGAGGAAGAGACTCTGAGATGAAGTAGGGGCTCAGAAGGTGAGCATTTAAAAAAATTAAAATATTTTTACTTTGTTTATCATAGTTGTCTATGAGTATATGATGTATGTTTGGGCACAAGCACAGAGGTCAGAGGACAACTTTGTGGAGTTGGTTCTCTGCTGGAGACCAGCTCTGGTGGTTGACAGGTTCCTGAGAGGAGGCAAGGAGTAGGCGCAGGAAGGATTGAGCCAGGCTGTGGTGGTGGTGAGAATCTTGCATCCTGACTGACTGGCAGCCAGAATGCTTCTTTATCTGTAGCTGGAGAGTTTTCTCTCCAGGTCCCGCCAAGCCCTGGCAGTCCGACAGCCCACTTATAAAATAAACACACAGACACTTATATTATTTAAACTGTTTGGCCTAATGGCTCAGGCTTCTAGCTGTCTAGTTCTTACATCTTAAATTAATCCATTTCTATAAATCTATACCTTGCCACATGGCTCGTGGCTTACCGGCATCTTCACATGCTGCTTGTCGTGGCGGGGGCTGGCAGTGTCTCCCTCCGCCTTCCTGTTCTCTCCATTTTCCTCTCTGTTAGTCCCACCTATACTTCCTGCCTGGCTACTGGCCAATCAGTGTTTTATTTATTGACCAATCAGAGCAACACATTTGACATACAGACCATCCCACAGCATTTATCTATACAGAATTCAGTAAGCAGGGATAGATTCATGTTGTTCCAAAACATAAATCATATCAAAACATAAATAAATCATTTTTTGTTTTTGGACACGTGTTCAACTTCCTCTTTCATATCTTTTTGGTCATTGATAAACCATGACAAATTAGTTGTCTTTTACAATTATTTTTACTCATTAAGCCCATAACCCAACTTTTAGGCAGCTCTTGTGGTTTTAAGGACATTAGACAGAAAATCTTCAAGCAAGTCTGGGCAGATTGCCATGTCTTGAGCAGTCTATTATTAATTCTTAGTGGTCAGAGTGCCCAAGAAAAATCCTCAGGCCAAAGCTGATGCCGTTATTATTCAAATTCTGGCATAATACAATGTTTACATTTTATATCTTTATAGAATTTATTTATGTTTCCAATCCTGGCATTCTTTTGTCATAAGACACCACAGTGGCTCTGCATGAGCTAACTTTTCTAAGAAAGGGAGGTCCTGACATCTCATTCTTTTATTGTCTTTCTGCTCCATTCTTTGTCCATCAATATAAATCCCTGCATAGGGCAGAGGCAACTCCAGTTAATCTAAACTTGTTGCTGCCTATGCCACGTAATTGCCTGAGTGTAGAGTGGGAAGAGGCTTGTTATCTGGTCTGCAACCAACTCCTCTAGCCCGCCAAAACTTGTTGACCTTTTTAAGTTTACTTTATTGTGATTAACTTATTCTTGAGTAAGTACAGGTACAGATGTTTCAAGACTATCTCAGAGTCTCATAAAGAGATCTCTGGCTTCTTTATGTGTGTCACAACCTCCAAGGCATAAGGAAGACCTTCAAGTAGATAAGGATGTCTCCCCAAAGGCGGGAGGGGTGGTACATTCAGGACTTTCCTGGGGAAGCTTAGAAGCAGTATTCCTGAGAGAAGGCATAAATGATTCATAAGATATTTTCCATCAACCTAGTAGCCCCAAATTGTACAAATATTAAAAGCTCCCCAAGCATGCAACACACAGAGAGCAGAACCAAAAGCAGCACGGTGGCCATCACGCGAGCTTTGCTGGGCCTTTGTCAAGCAGTTGCGCTGGCTTTATGACTTTTCCATGCCCATCAGATACGGCTGTGCCAGCTCTTTCCACCTTATGTGGATTTGGGGAATTGAACTCAGGTCTTAGCAGTTAATTTTAGTAATGATGCTCTGGTAGCTAAGAACATGGGTTTGGGAGTCAATCACTCCTGGGACTTGTCTTTTTAAAGAATTGATTTCATCTTTGGTTTAACTTTGGTGGTCAGATGTAACTAAAAATTCATCCATTTCTTTTAGGTTTTTCAATTTATTGGACAAGAGATTTTTTAAAGTATATCCTTAAGGTTTTCTGATTTCTTTGCTATCTGTTGTGATTTCTTTATATTCATCTCTAATTTTATTAATTTGTTTTCCTCTCTCTTTTGTTCAGTTAACTTGACTGGATGTTTATCAGTCTTGTTTCTCTCCAATTCATTAACTCTTTGTACTTTTCACCCCATTTCATTAATTTCTGCCCTGGTTTTGATTATTTGGAGCAGTTTGTAGAGTTGGGACAGCAGGCTGGATGCTGAGCAGCCTGGGAAGGAAGGAGAGGTCCTGATCCAGGCACATGGTCAGTGTGGGGTCCCAAGAAAGGTACATGTGTGCTGAGAGGTCTGGGGAGGAGAGAAGAGAGGGATCCATCTGGCAACATGGTCCACTTGTCCTGGGAAAGGTAGGCAGGGTGCAGGGTGGCTCAGAGGGATGAAGGAGAGAGCCCTGTCGGGTTGGCGCAATGTCTTGCAGCAAATCAATTTGTGTATGAGCAAGACACCTGATGCACTTTCTCATGCGGATCACAAATTGTTTCTGCGCTTATCATTGAATTACTCTACAACGTGATGTCTGCCAACTACAAGTTGAACATACATGGGGTCCATACATTTTAATCTCCTTTCCTATTGGTCTGTTGTCTCTCAACCTCTGACATCAAATTGCCTTTGAGCTCCTGTGGGTAAGTATTCTCATCTCCAGAAATCTCTTGACTGTTCTTGCTCCCACCACCTTTTAACATTTTAGAATCAACTTGTCAATACATGTGAAAAAGCATGTTGGTGTTTTGATGAGAAAAATGTTGGATCTAGAGGCTGATTTGAGGGTAATTGACATTTGTATAACACCATTTCTTCCTACCCATAAACATGGTATATCTTCCCACATATTTGACTCTTTCAAGATAGCTTTCAAGTAAGAGTGTCTACTTATTTCACATAAACACCTTGCATAGCAGTTTGTAGAATATATATATATTTGGTTAGACAGGGTTTCTCTGTGTAGCTCTGGCTGTTGTCCTGGAACTTGCTTTTTAGACCAGGCTGGTCTCAAACTCACAAAGATCCTCCTGCCTCTGTCTCCTGAGGGCTGGGATTAAAGGCATGCACCACCACCGCCCAGTGATTTTATAGGTTTGTTTTGTTTTATTTAAATTTCCCAATTGCTGTTGGTGCATTAATACATCTAATTTTATACTTTCATGATGTCTCAGAAACTCTTGCTAAACTCTTTCATTACTAATTACTAAGCTTTAAATTTTTTCAGTGGGTATTTATGTCCTCTGTGTATAGTTAAACTTTCTTTATTTTAAAATTTCTTTTATCTCTCATTTCTTTTCCCTGCCCATACATCATCTAAGACCTCCAGTACAAAGCTGGATATAAATAGAGACAAGAGTTTTCCTTGCTTTGTTTCAGATAAAAAAAGAATACATTTATCACTATTGAGTAATACAGTTCCAAGCAATTGTTTTGTTTTGTTTGATTTATATAAACTTTACCAGGCAAAGGTTTATTTCTGCTATAAAAGCTTTGTTTTGATTTTAATCATGAAGTACTGCTTAGTTCTACCAAATCCTTTTCTTGTATCTAATATAATAATCAAATGATTTGTTTGCTCTTTTAATCTGATAATATTGTAATTTGGGTTAATACATTTTCTACTGTTGAATTAATCTTGCTTTCTCAAAATAAAACCAATTTAATTGCAGTATGTTATTATTTGACCTATAGTTGAACCTGATTTTTCTAGTATTTAGGAATCTTTTGGATTCATTCTTCAATAAGATGGGCCATGGCCATATTTTGTTTTTTGATGTTTCTGTTTTCTGGTTTAGACATAAAGTTCATAAGAATTTTCTTTTCTTTTCTTTCTTTCTTCCTTCTTTTCTTTCTTTCTTTCTTTCTTTCTTTCTTTCTTTCTT
>CABHPH010147219.1:0-13321 GCA_902168325.1 Peromyscus nudipes | reverse complement strand
TTCTTTCTTTCTTTCTTTCTTTCTTTCTTTCTTTCTTTCTTTCTTTTGTAAACAGAGTCAGAGTTTTTCTGTCCCGACCACCTGGTACCAAATAAACACATAAAAACTTATATTAATTACAAAATGTTCACCCAATAGCTCAGGCTTATTATTAACTAGCTCTTACTTTTAAATTAACCCATTTCTATTAATCTACATATTGCCATGTGGCCCATGTGGCTTTATCGGTCCTCTGGCATCTTGCTTCTTGGATGACTTGCTGGCATCTCTCTCAACTCTGTCCTTCTTCATCCCAGTCCTCAGCTTGATTGTCCCACCTAACTTTATCCTGATCTTGCCAAACGGCTTTATTATTAACCAGTGAGAGTAATACAAATTCACAGAGTACAGGAGGATCATCTCACAACAATTTTTTTTTTTGAGATTGAGTCTCATTATGCACCCCAGGCTGTCCAGGAACTCCCTATGTAGCCCAGGCTGGCCTTGAACTCACAGGGACGCACCTGCCTCTGTCTCCCTGCCTTTCGAGTGCTGGAAATAAAGTGTGTGAGAGCACACCCAGCCCTCTGTCGCCTTTTTGTTTCTTTTTTGGCCATTGGTTTTGGTTTTTGGAGACAGGGTCCTTCCGTGTAGCGTAGCCAACGTCTCCCGGTATTGGACCCCGACTCTCCTGGGAAACTCTGAGTACTTTTGCTGTCTGCTGCCCTGTCCTGTGCTGTGACCTTGTTCACCAGCCATGGCTGTCGGTGCCCACATCTTTCCAACACAATTTGCATCTCACACTGCTCTCTTTCTTTAATGCATCCACAGTGCTGTGGCTCCTAGGCTTCAGCTTGCAGGGGAAGGGATGGAGGGGGCTTCAGCGTGGAGGGGGGTGTCGAACATAACCTTTCCTGAGGCAGTACCTTCCTAGCAGTATTACCCAACGTGGGCATTCAGACCTGCCATTTGCATGAATAAGCAGTCATTTGTGCAGATGAAATGAGCAGTTACGTATGTGCAGACAGATCCTAATAGGTACCGTATGTCCCGGTCCCCTGGACCAATTGGTTATTAATGCAACAGATGGGGCAATTCAGCACTGGCAAGATCCCCAGATGCCACCCTCCTCCTTCCAGGCCTGCATGCGTCTGGCACCCTCCACCCCTTTGTCACTGCGAGCAGCCTCCAACACAGGTCCTTAGTTCCAGTGACAATTAAATTGTATCTTCTTAATGAGGATGCTGCTGGGGAGACCCCACAGGCCTCCGCTGTTGAAGAGCCTCTCCAGTGAGAAAGGATGGGTTTTTAAGTTGCATCCTCTGTGAGAGGCAGCCTGCGCAGAGTGTTCAGTGCGTGAAGGTCAGACGTTCACTAAGGTGACCTGGGCTTCCTGTGAGGTCAGCATACCCAATCCCCTCGGAGAACACTTTTCCTGACCTGGGCCTGATGAGCTTTCCTTTAGGGTTAGATCTAGGGTTACGGCGATGGGAGTTGATGGTGAGGGGAGAGACTTCATGGCTGCCTGAGTCTCTGTGATGTCACACTGCTCGCTTGCCTCATGCTAATGAGAAATCAAAGAATAACTTTGCTTAAAAATGAATGAGGTAGTGATCATGCCTCCACTTTGCTTTCTGAGGCAAACATTTTCTGAAGAAGTGGTAGAACATATTGGAGGAATCGCCAAGGGAGTATTTAAAATCCCAGTGGGGTCTGGTCTTGAATTCACCCTTGCTGTCCGACATCTGCTGTCTGCTCAGACTTTCACTCTCATTGTTTCAAGGAATTACTCGAGAGACCTTGGAGGCAGGTGTTTTGTCTCCTTTTCTGTAAGTGGGGAAATGGAGGCCAAGGGAAGTTGAGTAGCTCGCCAAGCGCAAACAGCTAGAAAGCGACTGAATGAGGCTCCTACCTGTCCCCCACAAACCGAAGGGGTTCCCACACTTCTCACTCCCTCCCCCAAGTGAATGGAGCTGAAGTGAACAGGTGCTGTTTGTCTGAGGTCACAGCTAGAGAAGGACAGAGCGCTGGGGTGGATCCGGGGCCTCACACCACATTCTCCTGTTCTCAGTCCTCAAACCTCACCGAAATATCAGTAACCGAAGGCCTTCATCTACAGTGGTAAACGGGGACCCCTTGAAAACGGGTCCCAGGAAAAGCTGCATGTTAGAAGCAACCTGGGCATTAGCAGGCTCTAAACCCACCCAGGCTGCAGATGAGAGGTGGTTTAGGTGGCTCACAACTTATTCACAGCTGACAAATGTCGAAGTCGGACGACAGCACACAGGCGCCTGGATATTTGTCTCTTCTGGACTTGCACACATTTGAAATATGCTATACTTTACAAAACTTTGAAAAATAGGGTCTTGGACAAAATGCATTAACCAACATTTTTTAGCATCTCGTATGTGTGTTGGATGATTGTGAAACACTGTTCTGGGCTCCCAGGAGCTTCCATTCAGGAGAGTGAGAAACTAGAAGCCTGTCAACACACAGCTACTGCTCACTGTTGGGATCAGAGTCAGCCAAACGTGAACTGAACCTCCGTCCTGACCCTTCCAGGCCCCGTGAACTGCTTACACGTCCACTCTTGTGATGCTTTTCACGTTTCCTGCAGATCTGGAACATTCATTGTCTTCACTCTTTTTGTAGCACACTCCTATTCACCCCCTGGTGCCCCACACATGTGTGGCCATGACCATGGGAGAAGCCTTCCTTCCTTGTATAGAGACTGTACATCTGCCCTCCTAGCTGAACTATTCCTCTTCCTGTGGGCCAGCACCACAGTGACACTCAAAACTGGTTTTGTGTTTGAACTGTTTCCAAGTATTTGATCGTTGCCAAGGAAATGGAATTAAACAATGGCAACTACTATCATATTGGTTACTCTTTAGTATTACTGTTTATGTGCTTTTAATACAATACTCCTATATAGTACACAGGGGAAAATTTGTTGGCAGAATTCCAGTTAAAGAAGGGCTTTTTACCTTTTCTTCCTTCCATCCTCCTTTCCTTTCCTTTCCTTTCCTTTCCTTTCCTTTCCTTTCCTGTCCTTCCCTTCCCTTTCCTTTCCTTTCCTTTCCTTTCCTTCCCTTCCCTTTCCTTCCCTTCCCCCCCCTCTCTGACAGGGTCTGTCTCACTATGTAGCCCTAGCTGTCCTGAAACTCACTCTATAGCCCAGGCTGACCTTGAACTCATAGAGATTCACCTGCCTCCGCCTACTGAGTGCGAGATTAAAGGCATGTGCTATCATGACCAGCAAGAAGGGCCTTTGGAGAGTGGCCAAGTGGGAACAGGTGTTTCCCGGGCTGTGGACATCTGTCAAAGGGTCATGATTTCTCAGTGTGTGGAGCCCAAAGCAAGTCCAAACACAGCAGATTGAACTCCCGTCCTCTGTGCAAGCCCTTAGAGAAGCTTGCTTGCAGCAGGGCTCATCACCTGCTCTAGGCTTTGCCAGGCTTCCTGGGACCCTTGTACAAAGTCAGTCAGTTCTGCAGACACAGGCCACAGGCAGAGCAAGGTTTGCCTGCATAGACAGATATCAGGAAGTAGCAAGAGAAGGGTATGTAGGCTTAAAGGCAGAAAGCACAGTCGTTCAGCCTCTTAGTCATGTGCCCAGCTGCTTATAACAGAGGAACGAAAGGAGGTCTGAACAGGTGCAAGTCTGCTTCTGGTTCTCTTCCACGTGGGACTAGGGGTGCGGCAAAGCTGGAGCTAAAGACCACAGCGGCGACCTTCTGGATGCCACCGCTGCCCATCACCATCCACGATGCTTCCAGAGCAGGAGTGGAGCCTTGGCTGTGAAGGTACAGGAGCCGTGGGCAAAGAGGTGGGCGAGGCAAGCTGTGTCCCACCCAAGAGAGGCTAAGTACCCTATCTGCCATTTCAACTCCACTTGTGACTCTTAGTTTACCAATCTTGGCTCCCAGACACCGCAGCTGCCCTTGCTGAGAGGTGAGAGATAGTCTCCTCTACCCCAGAGATTAGCCCTGAATGGGGGCTTCATAAATGTGTGTTGATAAAAGCGTTGGCAAGGATAGGTCTGGCATGGAGGTGTACAGGGTAGGTTATCCGAATGTGGCTGAAGGAATATGCTATTAGAGTCTCTGGGACAATTAATTCTTAAATCAGAAATTGCTCGTCAGGATCCTCCTGTTTGATGTAGGCTGCACACACTCCTGGACCCAAATCACCTTGCAGCTGACGTCTATACAGCTCACTGGTTTGAGAAATGATGTTTTGGAGAAGCCAGCACTGCGTGGCTTCCCTGGTAGCAAGTGCAGCATGCGCCTTTAAACTGTGCCCGCTCGTTCAGATTTGCCCTCCGCGTGTTTATTTGCATGCATCAGTAGTTTTAAATATTTATGCGACTTTGAATGTCTTTGGACAATGCTCGTGCTGAGGATGTTTCCCCACGGCCTTCCCAGGGGCTGCCGGGTCCCAGGTGGCTGGCTCACAAAGGCCCTTACTTTCAACAGATTTCAATTTTGATATGGCTTTTAAACCCTGCCTGCGGATTTTATCTTTTTCCATTCTTTCCAGGACAGCAAACAGCTGAGTCAACGTGCAGCTTTTTGTGATTTGCCCAGGAAGCAAGGCTTTGTTGACCCTGTACCTTCACACACCCCAGCTTTCATGTGCCACTCTGTCCTATATCAACCACATGGTGAACTCCTGTGCCTGAGAACCAAACCTTTTTTCCCTTTTTTGAGGGAGTGGGGAGGGGCGAGGGTTGACCTTTTTAATAGGCGCCCCTGAATCTCTTCTCACTTCCGGTTTGGAACCACTGAGCTCTCTCTACAGCAGAGCACAGCTGGCTGCTCTCTCCTCTTCCCAGAGGTCCCTCTGTCCCTGATCTTGACACCTCCTTCCCTCTGGCTTTCACTCAGTCTTCCACCTCTGCCTGAGGCCTGCCTCCCTCAGCTGGAAGGACCACCCGGGGCCCAGAAGGCTTCTTTCTAACACCAGGGCCCCATGTGCCTTCCAATGTGATGTCTATGGGATTTGCAGGTGTGATAAAGATTCTGAGTTGGAGAGATGGCCCATTGTCCTGGTAGGCTTGACATCATCACCAGAGTGTAAGAGACAGCTGCAGACGAAGGTGGGGCAAGACCTCACAACATGGATGCTGAGGCTGGAGTGATGCGCCTATGAGCCAGTGAAGGGAAGCAGCCTTGGGAACCAGGAGGAGGGGGAGGAATGAACTTTGAGACATCCAGAAGGAATAATAAACCCACCAACACCTTGATTTTCACCTTATATGACACCCTTTAGGTCTCCAGTCTGTTTTGTTGAAGCTGTGGTGCTCAGTGTTGGCTGTCGACTTGACAGGCTCCAGAATCACCCAGGAGACCAGCTTCTGGTCACATGTTTGAGGATTATCTAGATCGGCTTAACCGAAGTAAGAAATCCTAACCACAGGCGGTACCAGTGCATAGGCTGAGGTCCTGGACTAAATAAAAAGAGAAACTGAGCTGAGCACCAGTGTTCATCTCTCTCTCCGCTTCCTGACTGCGGATGCCATGTGACCAGCAGCCTCACACTCTTGCCACCATGCCTTGCCCACTGAACGGACTTTAGCCTCAAACTTTTGCCAAAACGAGCCCTTCCTTAAGTCACAGCAATGGAAAAGACACTTATTACCTTTGTGGTCTCCACGACACAGATCCAGAAGCCAAGAGATTTGTGGTCATTTGTTACAGTAGCAAAAGAGGCTAGCATTCTGGCCTGGCTTAAGTTTCCTGGAGAACCGGGTGAGAGGCCATGGTAAGGAGTGGATTCTGTTCTTTCTATTGTTCCTGACAATGGGGTTCTCACAGCAATGCTGCCTGAACTTTTGAGGTTCTGGGGCATGAGAGGAGCCATGTTTGGGCTTTGATCTATTAGAAGTCAGTGAGGGCGTGGCCAAAGAGTTCAGCCGATGCTGCTGTCTGGACCTGGCATCATCTTCCATGGACTCTTAAGTAGTTAAAATGGCTACTTCAGTCAGTACTGCTGTTCTGCGATGTGTGTTTCCAAAGACTTCCTCAGCCCTGTCTTCAAAAAGACCCTCAGAACCACAGAGGCAAGGAAGGTTTGTCATCAAACGGAAACACTGTCCTCAGGTACAGAAAGAGTAACTCAGGGACCTGGGAGATGGCTCAGCAGGTAAGAGCAAGCATTGCCCTTACAGGAGACCGAAGTTTGGTTCCCAGCATCCACACTGGGGGTATGGGCTCAGAATTTCCTGTAACTCCTGCTCCAGGGGACCCAACATCTCTGGCATCTATGTGCTTCTGCACTCGCATGCACATATCATATGATTAAAAATAATGTGTATGTACACACACACACACACACACACACACACACACACACACACACACGAGTTTCTCCACAGGAGGAAAGTGAGGATTAGCTTCCCTAGGCAGAAAGGCATGGCCTGCAGGCAAACCTGGCTCTAGCTATCTCCTCTACTCAACCAAACATTCCCCCACTAGTTAAGGAAGGTTTTTATAAGAACCACAACATTTACTGAGTGTCTGCTAGACACCTAGTACAAGGATTTCTTGTACAGGGTATACTTAATCCTCACAATAAGCCCCAAGAGTCTTATTTCACAGATGGGGAAATAATAATAATAATAATAATAATAATAATAATAATAATATATATGGTTTTTTTGTGACAGGGTCTCACTGTGTATTTCTGGATGGCCTAGAACTTGCTCTGTAGACCACACTGGCCTTGAACTCACAGAGCTCTGCCTGCCTCTGCTTCTGCCTTTGGAGTGCTGGTAAAAGCGTGCACTCCACCCCAGCTGCTCTACCCTTTTAATGTTTGTTTATTTTATTTTGTGTGTATATACCTGTAAGTATGTATGTGCACCACATGTGTGCCTGGTGCCCTCAGAGGTCAGGAAAGGCATCAGATCCCCTGGAGCTGGAGTCACAGAAGGTCATAAGCTGTCAGTGGGTGCTGGGAACTGAATCTGGGTCCTCTGCAAGGGCAGTAAGAGCTCTTACCTGCCAAGCCCTCTCTCCAGCCATCAATAATGGTCTGCCTTAATGCAAGCCTTAGGATGAGGTTTAGGAAAACTTAGATCCAGTTACACTTACTACAGGCCCTGATGGATACCAGAATCTCAGGTCTCAGTCTCCCATCCGCAGAATCCAGTTGGTCACCCTGTAGTCATTCAGGATCCGGACTCTCCTTTAAGATTCTGCTGTCTCCATCACCATCCGATGGTGACATGCGGAGCAGCAGGGATCCACTGCTGGCAGGACTGTGGATGGTGCAAACACTTGGAAGACAATGCTGATATTTCTCATAGGATTAAATGTCTCTTAGCACGTCATCTAGCAACTGAGTCTCTTGGTATTTAACCAAAGAAGCTGGAAAAAAAAAAGCATAGGTATTTATTGCAGCTTTAATAGCAACTTCGAAACTGGGAAGGTGTCCTTCAGGAGGTGAGCAGATAGATGTGTGAGCCGTGGGGTATCCAGACAATGAAATCAGTGCTGAAAGCCAGTGAGCTATCAAGCTGTGGAAAACCACACCGGAACCTTCTCTGTATCACTCAATGAAGGAAGTCAATGTGGAAGGCTCCCACAGTGCATGACTCTAATGAGCTGACATCCGGGGACAGGCAGGACAGTGGAGACAATGCAAACGAGTAGTTGCTAGGGATGAGGAGGGGACCCAGGAGGGACAACAAGGCAGAGAGAGTACAGAGAAAGTTCAAGGCAGTGACTATTCAGTGTGATATCATAATATGAGCACAAGACCTCTGCCTCAAGTGAGGTGCCAGCTCCTAAAGGTTGCATGAACTCCCCAAACACTCTACCAGCTGGGGACCAAGGGTTCAAACACATGCACTTATGGGAGGGTACATTTTACATTCAAACCACAACAGCCCCTAGACACACACATACATTGCGTCCTGTGAGGGGAGTGGGGAGCATGCCCAGGAGGCGGGCTCCGTCTGTCTGAGATCGAAAAGCCCAAGAGCACAGTGCTTTGGGTGTTGATCTCTGAAGCTAAGTTTCAAGCAGGGATTCAGATGTTGTACGAGTAATCTGACTTATTCTGTAGGTCCTGGGAATAACATCAGTAGATGCCAAGTGACGTCCAGTGGATGATCCTGATAGTATGGAAAACAGGAGTGTGCTGGTGTCCCGGTGGACAAGGAAGAGCTGGGCAAGAGCTGTGGCTTAGGGACAGGTGTGGCTGTCTGGTGGGAGAAGCTAGACTATATGGCTGATAGAGGGGCTGAGTGGGAAAAAAAAAGAGGAAGCCAGGGGTTAGAGGACGTCTGTTGATG
The DNA here is from genome assembly GCA_902168325.1 of Peromyscus nudipes. Lineage (NCBI taxonomy): Eukaryota > Metazoa > Chordata > Mammalia > Rodentia > Cricetidae > Peromyscus > Peromyscus nudipes. The sequence goes on along the minus strand of CABHPH010147219.1, from coordinate 5,040 downwards.
GTAATGTCATAAGGTCAAAATTAGAGAAGAAACCAGGAAAGGGCAGAGGGAAAGACAATAAGTAAATGTGATTAGAACCACACATCACTTGCCAAAAAAGGACTTTCATCACCTTGAGAGTATACATTATTCACACATTAACATTCTAACATTAGAATTCATTACGGTTTGTATTTCTAGGAAGGCATGCATCTGTGTAGTTGGCAGCATTTCATATTCCTAGTGTTGCATCAGAAACACGTTCGACCTCACTGGAAAATGGTCCTGATGGGGTGGAAGAGGTGTCTGGGGACGCCCTGAGGCCTAGAGCCTGAGCTCTTAGCTGCTTTGCAACTCTGATGTTTCCTTGAACGCAGGGTCTCTGTCATCCTGGGACTTGGGTCTATGTCTCTAAAGAGGGCCTAGTGACCTGTGAGGACTCTGCTCAGTTGGAGTTGTTCTGGGCTCCCTGATTCGACACTTGAAGTTAAAGCTGAAAACAGCAGAAGGTGGAGGACCACAGCCTTGCACGGCCTGCTGGACTCTCTGGGGGAATAAACAGGATGGTTAGGAAGCAGGTTGTCTACCATGTGGGGGACGGTGGAAAAACACTGGTCTCTGTAGCAAAGGAAGAAGAAAGCTAACTACGGAGAACAACAGGAGAATCTGGAGTTTGCTCCTGAGGCTCGGCCCCCAACTCAGGGCTCTGTTCCCAGGGTGAGTGAGTCTGCAGAGGGTCAAAACTACAGCCTGACACAGTGAGAGAGCCTCATGAAAGCCACGTGACATTCCGTCACGGATAATTTAAATTTAAGACGCAATAAGAGAAGGAGGGATGGAGGGCAGGCCGGAGCAGAGGGAGCACTGCATTGTGTCAGCTGCACTAGCAGAGGGAGGGGCAGCTGGAAAAGTCCTCTCTCCATAGGGGCGGCGGCAAGAAGAGGTTTCTCAGAAACCTCTGCTGGGTTGGCAGCTAGGTGGCTCTAGAGGCCAAAGTCCCTCCCTGCAAACGCTGGGAGGTGAGCGTGACTCTGACATTGGGCTGCCCAATACCTCTGAATAGAGGGGGGCATTTTGAATCTGAACAACACAGCTTTCTGTGAGGTCTGCTCTGAGCCACGGACTGGAGAAGACTACAGGTACGGCATCTGTCCCCTTGCCAATAGGAGACCTCATAAAAGCACGCTCAGCACACACAACACACCCCCATGAGAAACAGAAACAGGAGGACTCATGCACCTGGCCCTCATGTAGGACCATACCGAAGCACAGCCGGCATCTTTGACCCACTCAGGTGATTGAAGTACACACAGTGGGACCAACAGTGGTGCCCAGGCCCCATGAAGGACCTACAGAGACACAGCTGTCACCTGTGCCCTGGCTTCATGAAAGACCTGGTCCCATGCTCAGGGAAATAGCCACATGAGAATCTTCCAACCCCAACCCATTCTTTCCTTCACTTTTATATTTCCCTCGTTTAATATCCAATTTCAGTTTTGCTGGGCCACATGCTTGTTAATTCTCCCTCCTTCCTTTTTAAGTTTCTCGAGGAACACAAGTGCCCTAGAGTTGGGGGCTCCCTGCCTCAGTCTCCTGAAGGTTGTGATCATTGCAGGCTGTTTGATGGTGTTTATCTCATCAGGTTTCCATCCCACCTTTAGCTGGAGGTGGCTTAATTCCCTCTGTCTTTACTGCCCTCTCCTCTATTTGTCTTTCCTCATCTGATTTTTGTATATGGCTATAATACTTGAAAGAAAAAAATGAAAGACTTAAATGGGTGGAGGGAAATAAAGACCTAGCCAGACTTGAATTGGTCTGAAAGTGGTACCCAGAGAGTCCTCAGCACAGCATCCAAGGATGCAGGATGATGCGCTGCACTGCAGAGTCTGAATCAGTGCAGCTTTTGCAGTTGAGGGTAGGGGCAGGGAGGGTATGGCTTCGACAGACCCATAAAGTCTTGTTCTGGATAAATGTGTTTCTGTAACCTGGGTTTGGGGCTCGTGGGTTTAGCTGCTTTCTGCAATTTCAGGAGAGGCAGACTTCCTGGACCTTTAGGCTTGCTTTAGGACCCTGGTTTTGGGGGTATTTTCCACCCTCCCCATTCCTGCTGGAAGTGATGAAACCTTAGCACATGCTGTCCCATACTTGCTCTTTTATCCACCCCCAATTAAGGAGTGTTGTGTTTAGTGGCTGCTTTCGTGGGGACCTACCCCCTGGTTGTGAGCACAAAGAGAGTCTTCCATTCTGGAGACCTGAGCATGCATACTGAGGGTTAGCTACTGAGACACACCCCACTCCTGTGGGGATCAACAACACTTCAACCTGCTACAACCACCTTCACATGAATATTGCAGATACTTCCACTGAAAGAATACAGGTGATTAAAAAAAAATCCAGTTAACACAATCCCAGGTGGGCAAGAGTCAACACAGAAACTCGACACAGAAACACAGGAATGTGAAAAAGCAACATAACATGGCATCTCCAAAAGCTGGGAGTTCCACAGCAATATACTCCAGTGAGTGCGATTTAGGAGAAATTCCAAAGAATTCCAAGTAACCGGTATGTGAGAAGGCTCAACAAAATCCAAGAGGACAGGAATGAAGTGCTGAATGAACTAAAGAGATCATGAACCAATGGCTGAGTAAAATAAGGGGATCTATCCAAGACAGGAAAGAGATTAAATAAAGAAACCCCAAAAAAGCCAAATTAGAGGTTAAAAATAAAGATTAAAAACTCTCCCTCTTTTTCTCCCTCCATCCCGCCCCCCCCCCCCGTGCCCCCGTGTGTGTGTGTGTGTGTGTGTGTGTGTGTGTGTGTGTGTGTGTGTATGTGCGCGCGCATGCATGTGAGTTCAGGTGCCCATAGAAGCCAGAGATGTCCGAGTCCCTGAAGCTGGAGTTACAGAATGTTATGAGACACCGAACACGGAGATGAGAATCAAACCCAGGCCCTCTGTGGAAGTCGACTGGGCTTTTAACTGCTGAGCCATCTCTCCAGGCCCAGAATGAAGTTGTGAAAGTGAGAATCTCAATAAATAGTAAACCACTTGGTAGAACAGCCCATCAATAGGACAGATCAAGTGGACAAGGCTAGCAGGCTGGAAGACAAGGCAGACGTCCCAGTTTGCCTTACTGTTATTAATGTTATTATTATTATTCTGATCTAGGTTTCCGTTTGTTTGTTTTGAGGCAGGGTCTCTCTTCTATATCCTTGGCTGTCCTGGAACTCCCTATGTAGACCAGGCTGGCTCTGAACTCACAGAGATCCACCTGCTTCTACCTTCTGAGTGCTGAGTTTAAAGGCGTGCGCCACCATGTTCGGCCCTCCAAGTTTGCTTTCTGTTACTGTGATAAACTTTAGGGTCAAAAGCAACTTTGGGAAGAAAGGTTTTGTTTGCTTGTTTGTTTGTTTATTTATTTATTTATTTGTGTGTTTTTGTTTTTTTGAGATAGGGTTTCTCTGTGTAACCCTCTCTGTCCTGGAAATCACTCTGTAGACCAGGCTGGCCTTGAACTCAGATATCTGCCTGCCTCTGCCTCCCAAGTGCTGGGATTAAAGATGTGGTCCACCAACTAGATTCAGGCTAGATTCAGCTCTTGCTGAGCAGTTATAGTCAGTCATCTTCACAGAATTTTGAAAGTTTAGAAAGCCCAACACACAGCTCTTTTTAAATCAGTAGGGTCCAACGCTTGGGTGAAATGCCAGGGCAGACAATGGAGTTATATTCAGTGGAGTTATAGCAGAGCCTGGGCATTGTGCAGATCCAGGGAAGCCCACATATCCCAGAGCTTCAGTAAGTGAAGCCTTGAGAATTAGTATTGCAGAGCTGTTACCAAAATCCCGAAAGGACAACTTCAGGGAAAAAAGAGTACCTTTGGGTCATCGCTTCAGAGGGTCTTTGGCTGCTTCACCCCATGTGCTTGAGCAGAATGTGGTGGTGGTGTCAGCTGAAGGTGGAGAAGCTTCTGTACCTCAAAGTAGACACGAAGGCTTTTTGTTCCCCAGCGTATGACTAATACTCCCTCACATCCACACTGCGCTGGCCAGGACTGGTCCAGCTGCCTGACTCAACTGCAGAGGGCCACCAAGTGGCTCAGGTGCCTGCAAGGGCAGAAAAGCAGAGCACTAGAAATGGCCACGCCCAGGCTGAGGGCTACAGGTCCGCCAGAAGCCACTGACAGCCGCTGGGCTGTCACAGAGCATGCTCCAAGCCCTCGCCTCACCATTCTCTGGCTTCTCTCACAGGGCCTGCTGTTCTGACTCTAAGCCTGTCAATCAGAGACCCAGGAGGGAAAGACAGCTTCCCTTTATCTGCAGATGCCACACAGCTCATTCTGAAGCACCCCTTTCCCTGGGGGTTCGGGGGAGGACACAAAGGCTAGAATTATCTGAAGAACTCAGAAAAAAAAAAAAAACCAGCCTTAAGACCCCAAATGTTCAGCATTGTTGGAGTCTCATTTCAACAAGGCAGACACAGGAGGAAAAAAAAAGATAAATTCTTGCTTTATGGAGAAAGTTCAAAACAAGCGAATTCACAAAAGAGGTCTAGAAAAATGCTCCATATTGGGAGATGGACCGACAGGAGACAGACGTTCAGCTCTTGTCTGTCACTGTACAGTGTCCAGGGGTGACCTGAGCTCTGGAATCTGCTTCCCCTCGAGTAGCATCCCCTTACCCACAGTCTCACCTTTCATGGTTTCAGTTACCCATGGCCAACTTCGTTCCAAAGCACTAGGATTTGCCTTGACTGTGGTATAGAGAATGCAATCCAATAACTTTTGCTACAGTGTATTGTGGTGGTATTGTATTCCCCCAAATATTGTGCATGCTAATAAACTTATCTGGGGTCAGAGACAGAGCAGCCACAATGTTAAACATGAGGATAGGCAGTGGTAGCACACGCCTTTAATCCTAGCATTCCAGAGACAGAAATCCCTCTGGATCTTTGTGAGTTCAAGGTCACATTGGAAATGGCCAGGCATGGTGACAACGCCTTTAATCCCAGGGAGTAGTGGTAGAAAGCAGAAAGGTGTATAAGGCATGAGGACCAGAAACTAG